>JXCR01085475.1:2151-13130 GCA_002079205.1 Phalaenopsis hybrid cultivar | reverse complement strand
AGGCTTTGACCTGGAACTTTGTCTTCCAGAATTCTCCTTCTCTTCCTTACTTTCACGATCCTAATTACCCTTAGCATATAAATAATTACCACGAGAGCTTTCCTTTGCATTCTGCTTCCGCTGGTTGTGAGCCAACAATGATGCAGTAATCTCATTAATTTTGATTGTTTCTTTCCCATATGTAAGAGTAGTCACCATATGTTTATAAGAAGTAGACAATGCACACAAAAGAATCATTGCTCGGTCTTCATCCTCAATATTCACATTAAGCCGTGTCAGATCCGTGATTATTTGATTGAAGACATTCAAGTGCTAAACCAAATCAGTGTCTGTCTGCATCTTCAGCCCATATAGTCTTTGTTTCAGATACAGTTTATTCGTAAGAGATTTGGACATAAACTGAGTTTCTAATTTCTTCTATACTTCTCCTGGAGATTTTAGATTCATAACATGATACATAATCTTATATGCCAGACATAAACGTATGGTACTTGCCGCTCAAAGTTGTAACTCTTCCCAATCTTTATCTTCCATATTATCAAGTTTCGTAACCCGCAAAGTCTTCAAAATTTCCCTTGTGTCAACAAATATTTTACCCTTGTTTGCTACAATCCGAAGTTCCCGGTTCCATCGAACTTCACTATCTCGAATTTTGCTTCAGACATTGCTATTTGAAATTTAATCCTGCACCATATTTTCCTGCGTTGCTTCAAAAAATAAAAGAAAATACTCCTCAAATAAATTCAAAGAAACCTGAAATTTTCCTTGTAAAATGCAGCAACTATCCCGTGATTCTCTTGTGATTCGTGAATCAAATTTTCCCATGAAGCACTTTTCATGTTCGTACCAGTACCTCAGCCAATTGCTGTTTCCGCGAGCCACGAATCCCTTCGCACCTGTTCGAGGAATACCTCCACGAAACTCGTGTTCACGAAATAATTGTGCCTGCTCGCCTCCTGCATCCTGTCGAACTCCACCTGTCACAAAATCTCCTGCGACGAACCAACGAATTTAATTGGTCAAATTCCTCAGATTTTTCGCAAAACAAGGCTCCTGTTCGCTGTGAACAGCCTCTGTTTCTCACGGATTGTTCAACCTGCTGAACTTCTCCCCTTCGCGGTTCTGCGAACTCTTGTTCGCTAACACTAATGGATGAGCACGATTCTTCCTTTCTATGATTGCCCGATTCAGAGCAGCTTGCTTGCTTGGGAGGGAATATTCCTGCGCGCGCAAACCTTCCGCAGAACTGCCGAACAAGGCTTCTCAATTGCACGATCTTCCTCCGCGAAAGATCAACGATCTGGCTCAATCTTTCCCGAAAGATCTACCTCGCCTGCTTGTCCGAAAAGCGACTCGCGAATCCTCTGGTGAAGAAGCCCAAACTACTCCTCTGTCGCACGAACTGTCCAAGCATCCTGTCGCGCGACGTTGAGTCTGAAGCTCCTCCGAACTGTCACCGCAAATGATCTGCTGCTCTTCAATTTTCTACTGCGAAGCCCTCGCGAACAACCTTCGCGGCTTCGCCTCTGCTTCGCCACCGTCGCGAATAAAAGAAGAATCCTGAATGCCAATCGCATACTTCTCTGTGTCGCAAATCCTTCTCTTCCGCGAACTCTCCTGCGTCTGCTGTGAATCCCAAATGCAGCGAACCAATTGCCGCGATTCTGAAACCATCTTCTTGCGTCGATCTCCTCTTATTCCCTCGAAAGAGGCTTTGATGCCGATTGTTGTGAAAATTGAAGCGGAATAAAACATGAATCAACACAAACCAGAAGAAGAACACAGAGATTTAACGAGGTTCGACAAAGAATTGCCTACGTCCTCGGGAGCGAGCTACAGTTTCACTATTTCAGATGAGTTACAATACATCCCATATGGTTACACATATATATAGACATATACAAACTCATTGATAAAATTACGATCACGCCCTCGCTCCCCCCAACCCCCTTTATTCCAAGAAACACTCCTTTTCACCAGGAGACACACCTCTTCGCCAAGAAACTTCAACTCCCTAGATATGAGTCATACCTAACAGCTCCCAGTCTTGCTAACTCTTCAACTATTGCTTTCCTTATAATATAATATGGTTAAATATGATTGATACAGACTTCATTAATCTTCAAAAAAATTAGTAGAAATTAGGAGGAGAGCCTTTGGAGCCACCGGTGACCAAAGCGGTGACTCCCTGAAG
Organism: Phalaenopsis hybrid cultivar; assembly: GCA_002079205.1. Lineage (NCBI taxonomy): Eukaryota > Viridiplantae > Streptophyta > Magnoliopsida > Asparagales > Orchidaceae > Phalaenopsis > Phalaenopsis hybrid cultivar. Next base: position 10,936 of record JXCR01085475.1, on the reverse strand, counting down.
AGACCATCTCTTCTCAAACTCAGCCGTCGCCATCTCTAAATGCTGAACAGAGATGATAAGTTACTTGTGGCCGATGTACGAAGAGTAATATATAGTCCACATAAACATAAATATATATTCTATGTAACCATGATTGCCTCATCAATTACGCATTTTACAAAGGAGACATTAATAGTAATCAAACAGTTAACTCGAGAAATTTAGCGGTCAAGCTTGTTGAAAATATTAGCTCGTTGGAAAATTAGGACTATGACTTTTAGGGTGCTGCCAGCCGGATGTGGTTGCTTGGCTATAAGCTCGTATATGAATATCTCCGCCATCATAATTGGTTTTTTAGTGTTTTTTTTCTCAACTAAAATCATAAGAAAATTAACTTGCTGGCGTGAGATCTACAAAACTACAAAACAGAGGTCAAGCAGCCATAAAAGCGCATGAAGAAGATGGAAGACCACCAGGCAGTCTAACTGTTCCAAAACTACAATCAATACTTTTATAAAGCATATGAGATTGGCAAAACTCCTTTCAATGGCACAAAATGCATTTGAGCTTTAAGTTCTTGCAACAGGAAAAGCCATGTTCAATACCCTCCACTTTGCGCTTGTTTTGGCATTTAGTTCACGTGTCTCCATTCGAGAGAAGAATTGATTTGTCTCTCTCTAATGGCCTTCACCCCTTCCATCACTTTTACTATTTAAATAAAGACTATCCTAATGCTTGATGTAATTCTGCCGACTCTGGTTATATTGGGGCTGTCAAAGAAAGTCATTGTTCACAAACGGTTCGTGTTTGACTTGCAAGGTGCTCGTATTTAATGAATTTGTTAAATGAGTCCAACATGAATAATTTTTTTAGACTTGATGTATAAAATAGTCGACCACAAAAAAATTTTGGTTGATTGTGTTCTGCTCATATGAATCAAATAACTGAATAAATAAACTTATTAGGATATTCATTCATTTTTTAAGCTATTTCCACAAATATTAAATTTGTTCGTTTTAATAACGTTCAAATTAACTTCAAGCTAAATAAGAGCTGAAATGAATAAATGCATTTCAAATTAATTGAGTTGAATATGAAGATGCTATTCACAGACTTTTTTCTTACACGAGTCTATTTCATAGGTGAAAACTTTTGAACAAGCCGAAAAGTACATCAACTGAGCTCGCCCAAATTTGACTTGTTTACTCCCCTATATGATCTGCATTAGCATAATTGCAATTTCATCTATATTGGTGAAATCTTTTTTGATTTATGGAAAGGGAGGCCCATTGTAACTTGCTGTTGTTAGTAGAAATAATTTTAATATCTTTAAATCTTTCAATGTTCTTATAAAATAAAAAAATTATGTACATCAGTCATTTTTAGACTTCTAAATCATGTTTTCTCTAAGTTACATCTAGTTTAATCATTATCTAGCTTAACTAGTTGAGCAATTTTATAGTTAACTTTTCGACCTCACACATCATCTCCGGTCATTTCTACATAGTTATTGTGATGAAAGAAAGCATAGAGCCTCTCTTTCATTGCCAAGGTATACTGTGAAAAGTTGTCATTGATATCATCATCTCTTTCAATTGCCTTTTGTAGACGGCTGATTTGTTCAGACATTGCATAGCTTCATTTTGATTGTTTGCATCTGTTGTAGGCAGTACCTGTTGAAATATAAACTTGGTTTTAGTTGTTTAAATAAAGCTTAATTTCTAGAAGCTTATTCTAGAATATGTTGTAGGTATGAAATTATTGTGTAGTAGGTGTGGTAGGTGTGGAATTATTGTGTGGTAGGTGTGGAATTGTTTGTAACAATTAGATTGTAATTGTGGTGACACAATACTAGCCATTAATTTAGGAGGTGCCACTAGTATAAATAAGGGTGAAGTTTTTGAGTTTGTATCAAGCCAAGTAAATGTGATAAATAAAAGTGAAGTTTCTTCCATAAATTGTTTTTAGCCTTTGTCACTTCCTAAAAGCTTCCCCATTCCAACAGTCTCTCCAGTGAAGACGAAGAAGCACAACTCTCCTCAACATTAATTTCACCAAACTCTTCTTCCATAAGATCTGTCATATCCTCTTCTTCTTCATCCGACTTCTCATTCTTTTTCATCAACCCACTGCCTTATTTCTGCTCTGAGTTTCCTACGAACTTCTTCTATGGAGTTCCCCGTGGCATTCTTTGCATCCACTAGCACGAAATTTTGCGCAGCTTCCAACGGATTGGGCTACAGTGTAGTCCACTTTCATCACCTCTGATTTTGGCTATGTAGTGACTTCGTCATACGTGCCCATTTCTAATGACTGAGCAATGACATTGGGTATCCATACTTGCTTCTTCTTAAGTGGTGACACTAGACGACTCGAAACCTTTGCAGCAGTGTCAACACAGAAAGATAGGGTACGGTTCCCAACAAAGAAATATCATTACACTAAATGCGATGGAACATAAGTTCCCAGGGCTGACCAAAGAAGAATTAACACGGAAGAATTCAGATAAGAGCATCTTGTTACTTTCCATTACAATTATCACAGGGAAGAATTCAGATGATGTTTTCTCAAACAAGCAATATCACAAACTTGAATATATCACACATCTAAACTCTTAATTGACTTATCCCAATTATTTAATACAGATAACTAACATCATGAACAAGATGATTTATTAAAAGAAAGAAGAAGAGCAGGGCTGGGATAATTATTCAATCCTTGCACGGATTTGAAAATTAAATAGCTTCATGAAGCATAGCGTCCCATAGTCATTCCCCCATCGGCAACAATAACCTGACCTGTGATATAAGAAGATGTTGGCATGCAAAGAAACGCTGCGATTGTGGCCACCTCCACTGGCTCACCTCCACGTCCCAGCGGAATTCCCATTCTTTCTACTGGGGGAATGCTATCCTTCACTTCAAAATACTGCAATAGTTACAATTTTAAACAAAGGAAACATATTAAGTGTGGTTGTGTACATATTAAGAGGGCTTAAATTGTAGATTTTATTCTCACAGATTGCATTAATGGAGTAAATATTGGCCCCGGGGCTATGCTATTCACTCGAATGTTGTCTTTTGCCCACTCCAAAGCTAGATTTCTGGTTAACTGATTCATTCCTCCTGTGATATATGTGTTATCATGCATGCATGGTCAAATTTGAAAAATAAATAGGAGAACTTTAAGAAGATTTAAATCTATATTATGTGAATATATTATCATAGCGTCAAGTGATAAATAAATTCTTAATTGTGAATTTAAGCATGATTTTTGCATTGATGTTCGAATGAATGCTGTAAAAATAGAAATAGGGATACATACACAAAATATTATATATGATGGACTATGGATGGGTGAGCAAAATAAAGAAGACATTGAAAAGTAATGATATAAGATCAGGACTGGTCATTTCAATTTGTAAAACTACATAACTAGAAAATAGACTTGCCTAATTTCAACACATATAATGAATGGTGAAAGATGTACACTAAACTTTTGTGGAGATAAACTTCTTTCATTAAATAGAGTTATTTGAATACGCACTACCAATATTTATAACTCCTTAATTCAGGAACTTGGACACATGCTTGTTTTATTCACTTTGCTATACATAAGAGTTCATCAACTAACTATTTGCAAAAAAGGATTTTAAGAAAATTTATTTTATTGATGATGAACCCTTAAAGGCCATGAGAGCTAAAAATGTACAAGTGAAGATTGACAATGAGATTATATGAAAGCTTTGTAAGGTAAGTCATGATGTTTTTGGGTCTGAAAAGAAATTGATCTTTTTAATATATTTTGAAGTAATAGAGAAGTTGTATCAATCTTTTGTAGTGCTTATTGAATGGTGATTAAGAAAACCACTATGATGATAATAAGAGTAAAATGACTCCTTGTGTATACGATGAATTACTTGGATAGTAGGAGGTAATATTAAATTTATTGAAAAGATTCCAATGAGATAAATATTTACTTAAGTAGGAGCTTCCGAAGGACAAAAATTGATACAATTTAAGCAATATTTTAGGATTAATTAGCAAGGTTACAAGGAAAGGTTATGATTTAATGTGTGAATATAGGTATTGTTAAGCTTCAACTATTTTCTAAGGTTGGTTGGGCCGAGTTTTCATATAAATTGATGCTTAGACATACACACGATTAATAATATAAATATAAAAAAATTATTTGTAATTTGAAAATTATTAAATTTATGTAGATAAATTTCCCTTATAAAATAGAGCTTTCCCAATATCACACATAACCTCTTCATAATTATAAATCTAAAATTAAGGTTTGAATAAGTTTATTTATGTGTGGGAATATTATGAAAAAAATTATATTTATTTTATAATATGTTTGAGATCTTCATATTAATTGTTTACATATCATGTCTAGAAAATTTTCATGTTTATGTATTCTCTCTTTATAAGTGCGCTCTTTAGTTATCTTAAAGAGCATTTCATGCAAATAAAATTCCCAAAAATGGAAGAGAGGAATGGCCTAAGTATGGAAATATCATAATTTTAGTGGAGTGACAATGGGATGACATGGTTCCTATTTCTACCCTATATAAGAACTTGGGCTCTTGTTGTAATAGTGGTTTTAGATTGCTTATACAAAAAGAACTAATGGTCTATTATAAACAAATAATTTGGGCTACTTGACCAAGTGGGTGGATGTGCTTTAGTTGATTCCCAGAGTACACGACCATGGCTTTTCACCACCCGATTTGCTCAATTTTCACTTGCCTAGAACAAAACTTGCTATTATGTCATATCAAAATGCTAACTTTGATTTATCTCATTTATTTTAAGAATAATATCTCTAAATATGAGTGAATAATGAGGATTCATCAAACAAATCCATAGAGTTTAAAAAATGATAACAATGTTAATTGTCAATTTTAAAAACCCTAAATGATTATAATTCATTAATAATCTATTTAATTGAGAGCATCATCACACAAACAATGAATCAAAATTCATGTTAGAATTTTATTCCACACATTTTAGAAACATAATATGATTTTATAGTAGATTATCAAGATATAAATTGGAAAATGAGACCATGAAATTATACCCAATTTTACATGAAAAAAAATAAATTTCATATAAATAAAAAATAAATTTAGAAAAATAAAGGCAGAATAAAAAAAATAAAATAAATCAAATTAGGCCAACATATCTATTTCAAAAAAAAAAAAAAAAAAGTTTTTTACATTTTCCCACTTACCTTTAGTGATGCCATAAACACTTAAATGTGGAAATGCACATAAACCTCCAGCAGAGGAAATGAACACAATATTGCCAATTCCCGAAGCCTTGAGAAGCGGGTGAGCTAGTTGACTCAGATGGAAAGCAGATTCCAAATTTGTTGACAATAAAAAATTGTAATCTTCTTCTTTAAATTCAAGAGCACTCTTATATATACTCGTCCCTGCATTGTTGATCTACAGACATACAAGCATTTTAAATATAACTACTTATAAGCAGACAAACTCTCTCTTCTCTCTCTCTCTCTCTATACTTACAAGTAAGTTGAGCTTTCCTTGGAACAAAGAAGAGACATTTTCCATTAGTTTCTCTCTCTCAGCTCGAGCAGAAACATCACAAACGGAGGCAGTGACGTCAAGCTTCAGGGATTGCCAGTGCTGCAGAGACTTATCTAGATCTTGTTGATTCCGAGCACAAGTGTGTACTTTAGCTCCAAGTCTGGCTAACTCCTCAACTATTGCTTTCCTTTATAATATCATATGGTTAATTATGATTGATGCAAACTTCATTAATCTTCGAAAAATTTTGTAGAAAGAAAGAGGAGAAGAGAAGAGAGCAAACCCTATGCCTTTGGAGCCACCGGTGACCAAAGCGGTGGCTCCCTGAAGAGACCATCTCTTCTCAAACTCAGCCGTCGCCATGTCTAAATGATGAACAGAGATGATAGTTTACTTGTGGCCGATGTATGAAGAGCGATATATAACCCACATAACTATAAATATATATTATATGTAACTATGATTGCCTCATCAATTACGTTATATGGAGAAGGATATCAACATTAGTATTAATCAAACAATTAACTCGAGAATTTTAGTCCTCCAGCTTGTGGAAAATATTAGTCTCGTTGGAAAATTAGGATTTTGACATTAGGTACATGCTGCCAGCATATGAAGTTGGTTGCCTATTATCTCATTTATATAATTATCTCTGCAATTATAATTGATTTTTTATGTTTTGTGTTTTTTACGACTAAAATCTTAAAAGATAAGACATATTAGCGTGAAAGCTACAAAACGACAAAGCAGAGGTCAAACAGCGAGAAAGGCGAAGGAAAAGATGGAATACCACCAAGTAGTCTTAAGGTTCGTCCGTGTTCGAGCGAGCATCTTTACCCGCATCACCCCTTCCCGTTTTATGACCACTAAAGCTAATTACCTTCCCCTCTGTTTGACGTCCAAAACCTGGCGTTCCTCCAGACGAAGCCATCCTCCTAAGAGCAAAGAGGAAGAATGGCCAACAGACTTACCTTCCTCAATGGTCTCTGTTCAAGATGAGAGAGATGAAGATTTTGATGGTCCCTGTGCACCGCTAACCCGTCGTTGCCTTCCCAGGTTGCTCTAAACGCGATTGTATTGCAAGTGGTCATTAACGAAGGCTATGATTTTGGGCTCGGAGGAGAGGATAAGGGAGAGATGGGTTTATGGCTTTAATTTATTTTTATTTAAGTTTTAATTTTAATGATTTAATTGATTAATAATGAGTAATTAATTATATCTTATTATTTAATGACTAATTAATTAATTTATAAACATATTTTTAAGTTTTAAATTATTTGGTAAAAATATAAGTTTTCTAAATTAATAAAACTAATTTATTATTAATTAATGTTAATTTATTGCTTAAGAAATAATTTGTTTAATAAAAAATTTATTTTATATTCTATTACATACAACAATACTACACAGAGAGAGGATGATTATTTTTCAAAAAATAGATGCCCTACAGCTGTTTTTACACATCTGCAACAAACTTGCAGCCAGTTTCTCCGCAACAGCTTTCTCGCAACAGCTTCCTCGCAATAGCTTCCTAACATACCCTTACTGTAATAATATATTGTCTACCCTCCACTACAAGAAAATATTACAGACGCTAAACTGAATGTATGGTAGATGGTGTGGATCACACCATGCCACCGAATGTACGACATACGAACACAATATTTTCCCTCCACTACTTACAATCATAATGCATGTTTTCGGTCCTTAAGCATAGAACCCCAACTAAAACAAAAATACTAAAAGAAGCAAAGAAAATATATATTAGTTAATTAAAGTAGTACCTAATATGGTTAAAAGGAAATAATGGAAAATGCCTAAGTCTCTCTTATTTCCAAAGAACTCGACTCGAGTAAAGTCAATCGATCTATGGTTTCTTTGGACGATGATGTGCCTATATATCAGAAACGTTGAAACTAGAAGAGGCAAGTATGTCGGAAGATAGAAGCATCATGTAAAATAGAACCATCATGTAAGCGTTATTGTTGATTTTCTTAGTCATAAAAAAAAGTCCTAGTTTCCTTGGGCACAACTTCAAATAGGTTATAAGTGAAAATCTCTCTTTACCCATTTGAACCATGACAAGACCACCTTGTTTGAAAAGTTTGAGATGCCGATGTTGATTCGCTTGTTGCCTATATTTGTCATTTGCCTCCATCAGTTTAGAATGTATTTCCTGAATTAAATTGGTGGTGTTATCTGGCATGCTCTTTGACATTTGCATTTGGGTGGGAGACTCTACATCAATAGTATGATTAGGAAATTTAGTATAAACATTAATAGCAAATGGACATAAACTATTAGGTCAATTTGCCATAGAGTTGTAGGCATATTAAGCTTGACCGAGGACTTTATCCCACCATTTTAGCCGGTCTTTTACCGAGCAACGAAGCATATTACCAAAAGTATGTAGGATTGATGACTTCGGTTTGGCCATCATATTGAGCGTGGTATGCTGCTCTGACGAAACTACGTTTATAAACATTTCTGCAATCCCCTCCAAAAACGACTAACGAGCTTAACATCATGATTGAAAGTGAGGCTGCAGGGAATACCATGAATACAAAAAATTTCGTAATTAAAGAGTCGAGCTTTACGACTAACATCAAAAGTTATCTAACATGAAATAAAGTGAGTCATCTTAGAAAATCTGTCCTCAACTATCATTATAGAATCAAGTTTTTGCTCTTGGCAGTCTCAATATGGAGTCTAGACTAACTTCTTCCCAAATTTTTTCTAGAATTGGCAACCAATTAGTAATACTTAAACTAGTATTTTAAGGCATACCTTTATAAGTTTGGCAAATTGTACATTTAGCAAAAATCTATCTGTGGATGTTAGAACTAAAAAAAAAATCAAAAATTCACATTCGATTTCGAGAGAAATAAACCATAGATTAGCGGAAGCGTACCAGAATCCATTAGATCGATTGCGTAAGATATGATCTTCCAATCTGCAGATTTTTTCCAAATGTCCAAATTTTCCTTAGTTTTCTTGTTGATGGGGTGCAAGAAAGGGATGTGTCTTTCTGCAAATTGGGGACCATCACCCTTTAAAATAACTACCAGGTAGTTACAAAAAGTTTTGCTTAATTCTAATTCTGCCCCTCATCAAATTAGAATTTGCACTTATGGTATCCACACTATAATATCATGACAAATGTGCCCAAAGTCATAAACTTAATTCTAAATTAGACCAAAATAATTTTGACTTATTTAATGATGACCCAACACATTTATTAATTACATT
>JXCR01085470.1:29119-63637 GCA_002079205.1 Phalaenopsis hybrid cultivar | reverse complement strand
TATATAAGGATGAATATAAACAATTCAATAGACTAAACATAGAGTGTCTCATGTATCTGTGAAGTAGCAACACTACATTCTCCACACTTCTCCTAGTTCTCTTTACCATGGATGTCAAGACCGAGCTCATCTCTTTTCTATCCAAGTTTCGGAGTACACTATGCCACGTGCCTGTCCGAAGTCTCCTACCAATCCTCTTCTCTTGAAAGTTCATCTTAGGAATATCAAATTAAACAATACATTTTAATTAGACTATAATGACACTAATTGATTAAAAGTTTAATGAAAATGATAGAACATGCAAAACATTGGACATAATTATAGAATTAGTACACCTCATTGTACCCTTATTAATAACAGGCTGTGTTGAATCATCAACAACTTGAATTCTGTCTGAAACTGTTAGGTGAGTATAGAAAGAGAATTCACTAGCAGTGCATGTCGAGATGAACCAGAATCTACTATTCCTTCTGGTGATCTTGTGTTGGATATAAAGACAAGTTCATGTGTATACAAGTACCTTTGGCTGAGTGATTATAACTAGCAGTGTTCTCCTTGGATGACGATTAGGTGGATGCATACTCAGTCACATCAACTGTTGCTCTTTGTTTCCTCTTCAACATCTCTGGTAAATCATAATTCTTATCGGTAAAGACCACTCTTGTCTTTCCATCGTTCTCTCCTACCATCAGATTTACCTGGTTGCCACCCCTTCCACCCATTTGGCCCCCACGATTATGACCACGATCTCTAGACTCTCCACGTCCACCCGTCCCTCTCCTTGGGTGTTTGTAGACAAGCCTTGCTCAGGTGTCTCACTTTTCCACAGCTGTCTTCTCGGCTCAAAGTAATCTCATTTAACTCTTGTTGTATCATCTCAACAATGACCTCATCCAGTGAAGGAATTGTTGCATTGGCTAGGAGCACAAATCTCTTCTGATTAAATGTCGGGTTCAGATGAGGCAGAGNACTTATGACAATAAGATTCTTCTAAAGTAGGGTTTCCTCTTGTAATATTGTGAGAAGGTGTCTTGAGGTTGAGATCCAAAGGAAGGCATCAACCAAGCCAAATTTTGGAGAATTAGGCCTTGAAGTCCTTTATGTTTCACTTAGGGCTATAGCATGTTAGGGGGTTCAGAGCATGCACTCTTTTAGAAGATTTAGAATAATGCTAGAAGATGTGTGTGGACTCTAAAACTTAACGACCGCCCCCTGATAACACACTGCGTTTAATTTTACTTTTTTGTTTTGAGAGAGAGCTTAGGAGGGTTTCAAAAGAAGATTAGATTGTAGATAAGACACAACCCGGGGATTTCGTCCTCATTTAGGGAGAAATTTTTGATCTAGGGTTTGAGGTTTCACATAGGCGCAAGCCCCAATGGTTAATTACGTCTCTCGATAATGAGAGCAATTTCGATTAAGGCGAGTCTTTAATAAATGAGTATTCAACATATAATAACAAAAGATTTAGGATTTTATGTTGTAAAATTTATCACTTAAAGCTTAAAGTATATGGTGGGGGGATGAAGGCAAAACTCCATCAAGTTCTATGATTTTGTTATCTCGGGTCGTCGCGGTCCTTGATCTATTTAGTTAAACTAGGTAGTCGACCCAACATACTAGATGAATCCTTGTATGCAGTCATGAGTTGTGTCGTCCAATGATTTTTATAGATCTAGGGTGGATGCTTGTCTAATGAGATAAATTTAAGTCAACCTTAATTAACAGAAGGTTTTGTGCCAATCATTTATACCCTTATGATTCACAATTCAAAAGATAGAAAATCATTGGGGAACATACAGGTTGCGGCAGTAATCATAATATAATGATGTCATTTGGTGACAACCACCCGATCAAAGGGCTCTGGTGGTAACTGCTATTTTGTGGTGTCATTTGGTGGCAGAACTACTTGAACAGAAGAGGGAGGGCACCATTGTCGGGCTTGCAGGAACTGACAGACCATGCTATTTTCTTTGTCAGTTCTAGCTTCCAATCAACTTTCCAATAATCTCTTTTTCGCCGTCTAACTCCATAGCCGTTACTCTCGCCCCATCGTCTTCTCATAGCTTTTATTACAAAGCTAACAAACGCCGCAAGGAAGTAGATCTCGAAACTGGCTATTCCTGTCCAACATCAACCCTATTTGCAAAATCTCTACTTTTGTAGAGTTGATGCAATAAGTTTAAGGCTCCGTTTGGGGCGGCGTTGTGGCCGCGACGTAGCTTTAGACCGTTGTTTCGTGTTGTTTGGGGCGGCGGCTCGGGCCCGTCGCGGGACATTTTCTGTAAAATGCGGGTTGTTCGACACCGTGGCCTGAGTTTCTTATTTTATTTATTATTGTGGGTGCCCTTCTGCGATCCCTTGCTTCGTCGTCTGTTCTAACTTAAGGTGTGATATCTGGCTTCCTCTACGATCTATCGCTTCCTCATCTGCTCTATCTCTCGTTCCGGACTTTGGTATCAACTTCTCGATCCTTTCTCACGTACTTCATTTTGGTTTATCATTCCTCTTGGATGTTGTTGTCTCTGTTGGATTTTTTTTAATGTCAGTGTTGGTTTTTTATGGTGGTGATGGAGGTGATGGTATTATTTATTTGATTTTGGTGAATTTGTGGTCTTGGTGAATTTGAAACTCCGAGTACCAACTCAACNTCATTTCTACCAAATTTTCGAGTATTACATGGAATGTTTTCAAAAGCCCTCTTGATCATTTGATATTTTTTTTGGGTATCTCANTCTTTACAAATAAATTTCTAGACGTTTTCTATATTTCCTATTTACAAATATGACCCTAAACTATATTCAATTCTCAACAGAAATTCCCAAATAACCCAAGATTTCTCTTTGTTGAAAGTTATCTTGAATGCATTGAAATATAATATATTTATATATTTTACGAAGGGGTGTTTCAATCATTTCTACCAAATTTTCGAGTATTACATGGAATGTTTTCAAAAGCCCTCTTGATCATTTGATATTTTTTTGGGTATCTCAGTGTTTTAGGGCTTCTTGGTCGGCAACAATGGAGTGATATACATTGTAAAAAAACTTTGTATTTGAAATGCAACTATTAGTTCATTTTCTATGAATTTAGAATTCACTCGCTGGTCACTTCCGCGGTCAGTTGCCACCACCACTTCCCTTTGCCACTGCCACACCCTACTACCGCTTGTAGCCATTGCCACACACTACTAATTGCCGGAGCCGTCAAGCGCATTACTTTTGAAATATATTATTTTTATTTTACTTCAAATACAATAAAAAAAGTCATTCATTTATTTTACACCGAATCAAATAACTTCAAAATATCTCAAAGTTTCAAATACAAAACATTACTTCTGCATTGCATTCATTTTATTTTTTATTAATTTTTCAGCAAATCAAACAACCTTAATGAGTTTTAAATGATGCGATCATGGACTCACCAGCTTTTTCTCATCAAGATGCTTTTTTTGAATATAAATACAAAACTAAGTGGATTTTGTATCCCCTAAAATAACCTCGAGAAGTTTTCAATCATGTATCTGGATTCTTGATTTAGGTCAAGCTATTCCTAAAATTTTCTATTTCATTTGAATGCTAAGGTGCTTTGAGGCTTGAAAATGTGTTAAAATTTGGATTTGCTCCAATAAATTTTCTAATGGCCTCTTATTTGTTCGCTTGTCTTCAGCTTTATTTAATCTTTGTTATGTGGGTTAGCAGGGTCTCATTTCGGACTTATTTCTCCACGTGAAATATCAGGCTGTGGAGGCTATTTTGCTCTTACATTCAGTTTTCAAAAGTATTTGGCGGGGAGCCATTTGGTTGTGGACTACAATAACCCACTTACTTTTTTTTTCTTTCTTTGAGGATTTCAATTAACAAATGTGCCTATCTGCATTTGGACACGTTTTGTTCTGTTAGGATTCTGATTACATATTTCTGATTTGTTCATATGCAATAAAAGGTTTTCGCCCTTTAACAATGAGCTCGAAAACGACAAGAAATAATATTCTAAGAAAGTTCTGTTTTTGATATGACAGCTCTCTCATAAGATTTGTTGTTGTTCTGGTGAACGCATGTTTGGAAAATTTCATTTCTTCTCAAATTTTATCCCTTATAACGTGAAGATATTGAGGCTGCAACTGGAAGAATTGGGCTTACAGCAGCCTGAATATGAATCCTTGGAGTAAACTTTTTGCTCTTTTGTTACCCATTATCATGGTTTCTGAATTGTTGATAATTTAAATTTCGGTGATTGTGGGCATAGGCTTGGATTTACTGGATGGGAAGGCTTAGTAACACTTTTTTTCTTGTTGATTTCTTTTCTGATCTCATGCTAACTCTTGCCATGTTTTCTCATATGTTCTTATAAAATTTTTATTCTGTTTTATAGTCACTTTAGCAGCAAAATAAAGTGGAAAATTTAATTATGTGCAGTAAAAATGTTATTGGTGACCTAATTTTGGCTCTTCCATTTGCTTCACCCTCTAAATCCATTGGAACCACGAAATTTTTTTCTAATTTGACCTCCACAAATCTGCCATACATCTGCAAGCCTTTATTGTGCATACGCTATTCCCCCGTGTCGTTTGTTAGTCCCTTAAAACCGAACTAAATTATCTTAAATTTAGTTTTCATTTTTCTCTACATATATGAGTCTAAATTTTTTGGATACATATCAACTATTCCAGATCACATCTTTTAATATCTTCCAAACTCTTTCAAGTGAAAACATGCTTTAAAATCACGTCCATGCAACAACTATAATTTGAAATCCAAAGCGGGAACTCTATACAGTCTATTTGGGATAGCTTTCTTCATTCTGTGTTTCAAACCGTCACCATAATTTTGTTAGGAGAATTGTTTTTAATAAATATTTGTAGTAGGAAGCTTTTTTTAGCCTAACTTTTTAAAGTGTGGCAGCCATAAAAAAATGCAATGTTTGATTTTTTGGTAAAAAAAAGTATCTATTTATAATTTTCACATTTTTTAACAAAGTTACTTTTTTCATCACAGCTTTACAATCACTTTTTTGAAAAGTTACAGCCACCCTAAACAACTCTAAAACTTAGTCTTCCCGCAAGTCTGGGTCAACCTCCTCATTTTCCATCCATCTTACATGTGAGTTTCTTCAAATACCTCAAGTCTTATTCCCGCATTATTATACTCTCCTACAGTAATTTGAAATCTTGGATCATCCCTCCATAAGGCTAGATTAAAGTTGGTTTAACCACAAGTGTGGTGATCCAAGGTTTCCACTTATGACAATAAGATTCTTCTAAAGTAGGGTTTCCTCTTGTAATATTGTGAGAAGGTGTCTTGAGGTTGAGATCCAGAGGAAGGCATCAACCAAGCCAAATTTTGGAGAATAAGGCCTTGGAAGTCCTTTATGTTTCACTTAGGGCTATAGCATGTTAGGAGGTTCAGGGCATGCACACTTTTAGAAGATTTAGAATAATGCTAGAAGATGTGTGTGGACTCTAAAACTTAACGACCGCTCCCTGATAACACTGCGTTTAATTTTATTTTTTTGTTTTGAGAGAGAGCTTAGGAGGGTTTCAAAAGAAGATTAGATTGTAGATAAGACACAACCCGGGGATTTCGTCCTCATTTAGGGAGAACTTTTTGATCTATGGTTTGAGGTTTCACATAGGCGCAAGCCCCTAAGGTTAATTACGTCTCCCGATAATGGGAGCAATTTCGATTAAGGCGAGTCTTTAATAAATGAGTATTCAACATATAATAACAAAAGATTTAGGATTTTATGTTGTAAAATTTATCACTTAAAGCTTAAAGTATATGGTGGGGGGATGAAGACAAAGCTCGATCAAGTTCTATGATTTTGTTATCTCGGGTCGTGGCGGTCCTTGATCTATTTATTTAAACTAGGTAGTCGACCCAACTTACTAGATGAATTCTTGTATGCAGTCATGAGTTATGTCGTCCAATGATTTTTATAGATCTAGGTGGATGCTTGTCTAATGAGATAAATTTAAGTCGACCTTAATTAACAGAAGGTTTTGTGCCAATCATTTATACCCTTATGATTCACAATTCAAAAGATAGAAAATCATTGGGGAACATACAGGTTGCGGCAGTAATCATAATATAATGATGTCATTTGGTGACAACCACCCGATCAGAGGGCTCTGGTCGTAACTGCTATTTTGTGGTGTCATTTGGTGGCAGAACTACTTGAACAGAAGAGAGAGTGCACTATTGTCGGGCTCGCAGGAACTGACAGACCATGCTATTTTCTTTGTCAGTTTTGGCTTCCAATCAACTTTCCAATAATCTCTTTTTCGCTGTCTAACTCCATAGCCGTTACTCTTGCCCTGTCGTCTTCTCATAGCTTTTATTACAAAGCTAACAAACGCCGCAACGAAGTAGATCTCGAAACTGGCTATTCCTGTCCAACTTCAACCCTATTTGCAAAATCTCTACTTTTGTAGAGTTGATGCAATGAGTTTAAGGCTCCGTTTGGGGCGGCGTTGTGGTCGCGACGCGGCTTTGGACCGTTGTTTCGTGTTGTTTGGGGCGGCGGCTCGGGCGCGTCACAGGGCATTTTCTGTAAAATGCGGGTTGTTCGACACCGTGGCCCGAGTTTCTTATTTTATTTATTATTGTGGGTGCCCTTCTGCGATCCCTTGCTTCGTCGTCTGTTCTAACTTAAGGTGTGATATCTGGCTTCCTCTGCAATCTATCACTTCCTCGTCTACTCTATCTCTCGTTCCGAACTTTGGTATCAGCTTCTCGATCATTTCTTGCGTACTTCGTTTTGGTTTATCATTCCTGTTGGATGTTGTTGTCTCTGTTGGATTTTTTTTAATGTCAGTGTTGGTTTTTTATGGTGGTGATGGAGGTGATGGTATTATTTATTTGATTTTGGTGAATTTTTGGGCTTGGTGAATTTGAAACTCCGAGCACCGACTCAGATTTTCTAAGTATTTGTAACGCTGGTGGAGTATTTGCAATAGTTGGTGATGGAGGCGATGGTATTATTTATTTGATTGTGGTGTTGGTGAATTTGAAACTCCGAGCACCAACTCAACTTTTGTAAGTATTTTTAACGCTGGTGGAGTATTTGCAATGGTTTGTATAAATAAAAATAAGAGTGTTGGCATATCTAGGTGTTGAGGTTAATCCTCTAAATAGCAGCGCATGTATAAATGATTCCATATACTTTCTCGAAGGGTTAGTCCACCAAAAAACATATTTCATGATTTTATTAACTTATAATCAATCAGATTTAGTGAAAATAGGATCAAAAGATATGAAATGTGGCAAATTTTAATTATAATCTTGCAGTCTAATACTGCTGGTAATATATACTCTTCACTTATTATATGATAAGGCACATGGATGTGTTAAATTATAACTATTATTAGTATGCCCATATGATGGATAAAACTGAAATATATAAATATAGTTATTATCACTCATGTCAACTATGTGTAATACATTTTCTATGAAAGCTATGAAGGTAAGGTCTTGGGTTATTGCAACGTCATGTGAAGAAAAAATTCTTTACGTAATGTGGTTACATTTTCATGTATGTAAATAGACAAGTTTTAGTCTACTGCGTCTTCGATGCCGACGGCTTCTTGTTCTCTTTCTCTCTCCTTCACGAGCTCCAACAGTTTATTGGAGTAGAACAATGGTAGAATGACATAGTCATTGGCAGCTTTAGTTATTTGTGAGAAAAAGAAAATGTAATTTTTGAGAAATTTAATGTTTTGGATGCTTTAAATATAAATAGATAAGTTTATGTGTGAAATTCGTAATATAGAAATGTTTTGAGTGCTTTGTATGTGAATCTAATCCCCTTTATTTTTATGTAGCTTTTATGGTCTTATCCCTTCTTCTTGAAATCCTTCCTTTTTCCATGAATTTGAATTGCATATTCAGCTTCTTCAGTGCCTTCCTTGCTCTAAAACCCCACTGAATTGTATGTGAGCCTCTAAGCATTTTCTTGCTTCATTTTTCTGTCATTGTAACTTTTGTTAACACTGCATAAAAATAAGGTTCTGCATAGTATTGTAATTGGAGAACTTGTTATGTTTGGTGTCTGCATGTCCGGACATCAATGACGATCTGATAACGTGAAATGCACGATGATATGATTGGATCATAATCATTTTCCGAACGTGCGGCTCACCGTATGTAATTGTTTTCCTTGTAATTGACCCGTGTCAAGCCAAGCATATAGTGGAATATACTTGACTTGGTCATATTATAACTTCTTTATGTTCGACTTGAGCTCAAGCCATGCTTTCATATGCATGTTCATATTTGATTTTTTTTATATTTTTTTATTAATTGTACTTAACTTATATTAATTTTTTTTCTAATGAAAGAGTATTATTCGGCTCCTTATGCATTTATCACAAAAAAAGAGTTACAAGAAAGAGGAAAATGAATTAAAACACTCCCAATACAACACACTAAAAAAAACAAAAAAACTCGGGTCCTCTTCCCCAAAAAAAAATACAGAAAATAAAAAATAAAAGACAATACAAAAATAAAAGCTGACAAACAATATCTTTCAAACTTAAATCCATCAGAATAGGAGGAACACACTTAGAAATCATAGCGCCATGCATCTTCAAGTCAACTTTAGCCGCTCAATGAGCAAACATGTTTCCTTCTCTCCTAGTATGAGACCACTTGCTAATCAAATTCTTGGAAAGTGCAAAAATCTTCTTCATCTGAATGTTGATGCTCCAATGATGATCAATCTGCAATTGACAACACTTCCAAAGAATCAAAGAGTTAGTTTCAATAATAATGTACTTCCAGCCAAACTTCACAGCCACTTGTAGAGCAAAAATTAATGCATCAGTTTCAGCCACAAGAGGGGATGTAGAGAAAGCACCAGCAGAAAATCAACAATTAATAGAGCCCAAAAAATCTATACAAACACCTCCTACACTAGCAAATAAGGGATTCCAGTAGCCATCAATATTAATTTTTATAAAGGGTGCCCCCGATTTATTCCACGTTACAGCAGAAACGTTTGTGTTATGCACAAAATAAGGAATAGTCAACTTTTGCAGTAAAGCTACCATATTATTCGACAGCTTCTTATTAAGAGGCAGTAAATTCAAACCTTTATATAGATAAGTAATCACCATACTAACAGTACGATGCACATTAGGAGTAATATTGTTGAAATCCCCCTCGTTTCTAGTAATACAACGAAACCAAATAATCGCAGGTGGAATAACAGTAAAGAAATTATGGCCAGGTAATTTCCAAGCGTTGAAAATATCAGCAATAGTGTTATAATGAATCAAATTCATGTTTAACTGCAACTTCATAAGAACCTCATTCCAGATATCAGTAGAAAACTGACATTTAATAAACATGTATTCAATGAATTCTTCATTATTTCTACACAAAACACAACATGAAGGCAACCTCAAACCTTTCATCGTAAGTATCTCATCACTGGGAATGATATTATGTAAAACTTTCCAAACAAATAAGGAGATGGAAGGTTTAACCCAAGGAGTCCAATTCCATTGAAGATTCAATCCTTGNGTAATATTGTGAGAAGGTGTCTTGAGGTTGAGATCCAAAGGAAGGCATCAACCAAGCCAAATTTTGGAGAATAAGGCCTTGAAGTCCTTTATGTTTCACTTAGGGCTATAGCATGTTAGGGGGTTCAGGGCATGCATTCTTTTAGAAGATTTAGAATAATGCTAGAAGATGTGTGTGGACTCTAAAACTTAATGACCGCTCTCTGATAACTCTCTGCGTTTAATTTTATTTTTTGTTTTGAGAGAGAGCTTAGGATGGTTTCAAAAGGAAGATTAGATTGTAGATAAGACACAACCCGGGGATTTCGTCCTCATTTAGGGAGAACTTTTTGATCTAGGGTTTGAGGTTTCCCATAGGTGCAAGCCCCTATGGTTAATTACGTCTCCCGATAATGAGATCAATTTCAATTAAAGCGAGTCTTTAATAAATGAGTATTCAACATATAATAACAAAAGATTTAGGATTTTATGTTGTAAAATTTATCACTTAAAGCTTTAAGTATATGGTGGGGGGATGAAGACAAAACTCGATCAAGATCTATGATTTTGTCATCTCGGGTCGTCGCGGTCCTTGATCTATTTAGTTAAACTAGGCAGTCGACCCAACTTACTAGATGAATCCTTGTATGCAGTCATGAGATGTGTCGTCCAATGATCTTTATAGATCTAGGGTGGATGCTTGTCTAATGAGATAAATTTAAGGCGTCCTTAATTAACAGAAGGTTTTGTGTCAATCATTTATACTCTTATGATTCACAATTCAAAAGATAAAAAATCATTGGGGAACATACAGGTTGCGACAGTAATCATAATATAATGATGTCATTTGGTGACAACCACCCGATCGGTGGGCTCTAGCGTAACTGCTATTTTGTGGTGTCATTTGGAGACAGAACTACTTGAACAGAAGAGAGAGGGCACTATTGTCGGGTTTGCATGAACTGACAGACCATGCTATTTTCTTTGTCAGTTCTGGCTTCCGATCAACTTTCCAACAATCTCTTTTTCGCCGTCTAACTCCATAGCCGTTACTCTGGCCCCATCATCTTCTCAGAGCTTTTATTACAAAGCTAACAAACGCCGCAAGGAAGTAGATCTCGAAACTAGTTATTCCTGTCCAACATCAACCCTATTTGCAAAATCTCTACTTTTGTAGAGTTGATGTAATACGTTTAAGGCTCCGTTTGGGGCGGCGTTGTGGCCGCAACGCGGCTTTGGACCGCTGTTTCGTGTTGTTTGGGGCGGCGGCTCGGGCGCGTCGCGGGGCATTTTCTATAAAATGCGGGTTGTTCGACACCGTGGCCCGAGTTTCCTATTTTATTTATTATTGTGGGTGCCCTTCTGCGATCCCTTGCTTCGTCGTCTGTTCTAACTTAAGGTGTGATATCTGGCTTCCTCTGCGATCGATCGCTTCCTCGTCTGCTCTATCTCTCGTTCCGGACTTTGGTACCGCCTTCTCGATCCTTTCTTGCGTACTTTGTTTTGGTTTATCGTTCCTGTTGGATGTTGTTGTCTCTGTTGGATTTTTTTAATGTCAGTGTTGGGTTTTTATGGTGGTGATGGTATTATTTATTTGATTTTGGTGAATTTGTGGTCTTGGTGAATTTGTGGTGAATTTGAAACTCCGAGCACCAACTCAACTTCTCTAAGTATTTGTAACGCTGGTGGAGTATTTGCAATAGTTGGTGATGGAGGCGATGGTATTATTTATTTGATTGTGGTGTTGGTGAATTTGAAACTCCGAGCACCAACTCAACTTTTGTAAGTATTTTTAACGCTGGTGGAGTATTTGCAATGGTTTGTATACATGCAAATAAAAATAAGAGTGTTGGCATATCTAGGTGTTGAGGTTAATCCTCTAAATAGCAGCACATGTATAAATGATTCCATATTCTTTCTCGAAGGGTTAGTCCACCAAAAAACATATTTCATGATTTTATTAACTTATAGTCAATCAGATTTAGTGAAAATAGGATCAAAAGATATGAAATGTTGCAAATTTTAATTATAATCTTGCAGTCTAATATTGCTGGTAATGNTGCAATGGTTTGTATACATGCAAATAAAAATAAGAGTGTTGGCATATCTAGGTGTTGAGGTTAATCCTCTAAGTAGCAGCACATGTATAAATGATTCCATATACTTTCTCGAAGGGTTAGTCCACCAAAAAACATATTTCATGATTTTATTAACTTATAATCAATCAGATTTAGTGAAAATAGGATCAAAAGATATGAAATGTGGCAAATTTTAATTATAATCTTGCAGTCTAATATTGCTGGTAATATATACTCTTCGCTTATTATATGATAAGGCACATGGATGTGTTAAATTATAACTATTACTATCACTCATGTCAACTAAGTGTAATACATTTTCTATGAAAGCTATGAAGGTAAGGTGTTGGGTTATTGCAATGTCATGTAAAGAAAAATTTCTTTACGTAATGTGGTTACATTTTCATGTCTACTGCGCCGTCGATGCCGACGGCTTGTTGTTCTCTTTCTGTCTCCTTCACGAGCTCCAACAGTTTATTGGAATAGGNGTTGGGTTATTGCAATGTCATGTAAAGAAAAATTTCTTTACGTAATGTGGTTACATTTTCATGTCTACTGCGTCGTCGATGCCGACGGCTTGTTGTTCTGTTTCTGTCTCCTTCACGAGCTCCAACAGTTTATTGGAATAGAACAATGGTAGAACGACATAGGCATTGGCAGCGTTAGTTATTTGTGAGAAAAAAAAAATGTAATTTTTGAGAAATTTAATGTTTTGGATGCTTTAAATATAAATAGATAAGTTTATGTATGAAATTCGTAATATAGAAATGTTTTGAGTGCTATGTATGTGAATCCAATCCCCCTTTATTTTTATGTAGCTTTTATGGTCTTATCCCTTCTTCTTGAAATCCTTCCTTTTTCCATGAATTTGAACNTGAAATTCGTAATATAGAAATGTTTTGAGTGCTATGTATGTGAATCCAATCCCCCTTTATTTTTATGTAGCTATTATGGTCTTATCCCTTCTTCTTGAAATCCTTCCTTTTTCCATGAATTTGAATTGCATATTCAGCTTCTTCAGTGCCTTCCTTGCTCTAAAACCCCACTGAATTGTATGTGAGCCTCTAAGCATTTTCTTGCTTCATTTTTCTGTCATTGTAACTTTTGTTAACACTGCATAAAAATAAGGTTCTGCATAGTATTGTAATTGGAGAACTTGTTATGTTTGGTGTCTGCATGTTCCGACATCAATGACGATCTGATAACGTGAAATGCACGATGATATGATTGGATCATAATCATTTTCCAAACGTGCGGCTCACCGTATGTAATTGTTTTCCTTGTAATTGACCCATGTCAAGCCAAGCATATAGTGGAATATACTTGACTTGGTCATATTATAACTTCTTTATGTTCGACTTGAGCTCAAGCCATGCTTTCATATGCATGTTCATATTTGATTTTTTTATATTTTTTTATTAATTGTACTTAACTTATATTAATTTTTTTTTCTAACGAAAGAGTATTATTCGGCTCATTATGCATTTATCACAAAAAAAGAGTTACAAGAAAGAGGAAAATGACTTAAAACACTCCCAATACAACACACTAAAAAAACAAAAAAACTCAGGTCCTCTTCCCAAAAAAAAAAAAATACAGAAAATAAAAAACAAAACACAATACAAAAATAAAAGCTGACAAACAATATCTTTCAAAGTTAAATCCATCAGAATAGGAGGAACACACTTAGAAATCATAGCGCCATGCATCTTCAGGTCAATTTTAGCCGCTCAATGAGCAAACATGTTTCCTTCTCTCCTAGTATGAGACCACTTGCTAATCAAATTCTTGGAAAGTGCAAAAATCTTCTTCATCTGAATATTGATGGTCCAATGATGATCAATCTGCAATTGACAACACTTCCAAATAATCAAAGAGTTAGTTTCAATAATAATGTACTTCCAGCCAAACTTCACAGCCACTTGTAGAGCAAAAATTAATTCATCAGTTTCAGCCACAAGAGGGGATGTAGAGAAAGCACCAGTAGAAAATCAACAATTAATAGAGCCCAAAAAATCTATACAAACACCTCCTACACTAGCAAATAAGGGATTCCAGCAGCCATCAATATTAAATTTTATAAAGGGTGCCCCCGATTTATTCCACGTTACAGCAGAAACGTTCGTGGTATGCACAAAATAAGGAATAGTCAACTTTTGCTGTAAAGCTACCATATTATTCGACAGCTTCTTATTAAGAGACAGTAAATTCAAACCTTTATATAGATAAGTAATCACCATACTAAAAGTACGATGCATATTAGGAGTAATATTGTTGAAATCCCCCTCGTTTCTAGTAATACAACGAAACCAAATAATCGCAGGTGGAATAACAGTAAAGAAATTATGGCCAGGTAATTTCCAAGCGTTGAAAATATCAGCAATAGTGTTATAATGAATCAAATTCATGTTTAACTGCAACTTCATAAGAACCTCATTCCAGATATCAGTAGAAAATTGACATTTAATAAACATGTATTCAATGAATTCTTCATTATTTCTACACAAAACACAACATGAAGGCAACATCAAACCTTTCATCTTAAGTATCTCATCACTAGGAATGATATTATGTAAAACTTTCCAAACAAATAAGGAGATGGAAGGTTTAACCCAAGGAGTCCATTTCCATTTAAGATTCAATCCCTAAAAATCTTGGAAGGAGCTAGCAAAACATTTGTCATAAGAATCACTCAATTTGCCTTTAATCTTATGCACATCAGGTTTTGATCAATAGGAATGGAATAAATAAAAATAGCATCATCATAATGAACCTTCTTCAAAAGTTCACGTAAGCACCAATGGTTATCATACCAAAGATCTTTAATTTTGACATGAATATCCTCAGGACCACCATAAAAGCCAGCTAAAGCACCTTTTCCCAACCAATCATCATACCAGAAAGAACAATCTCCTTTACCAATGTCCCAACACATTAATTCTTCAGTACTTTTAGCAATCTTAAGCATCTCACGCCAAATAAAGGAATCCTTGGTATTATAGGTAATAGACATATGATTTTTATTAAGGCAGTATTTAGCATGCATTAAAGAAGCCCAAATGAAATTATTTTGACGGAATCGATACCATAATTTCATATAGTTGATCTTAATCGAATCAGTTAAACTTCTAAACCCAAGTGCACCTTTCTTAGTAGGTTTACAAAGCTTATTCCGGCTCTTCTAATGAATTTTTGTGTGACCTCTGCCTTTNAGGACCACCATAAAAGCCAGCTAAAGCACCTTTTCCCAACCAATCATCATACCAGAAAGAACAATCTCCTTTGCCAATGTCCCAACACATTAATTCTTCAGTACTTTTAGCAATCTTAAGCATCTCACGGCAAATAAAGGAATCCTTGGTATTATAGGTAATAGACATATGATTTTTATTAAGGCAGTATTTAGCATGCATTAAAGAAGCCCAAATGAAATTATTTTGACGGAATCGATACCATAATTTCATATAGTTGATCTTAATCGAATCAGTTAAACTTCTAAACCCAAGTGCACCCTTCTTAGTAGTTTTACAAAGCTTATTCCAGCTCTTCTAATGAATTTTTGTGTGACCTCTGCCTTCCCAAAGAAATTTATTGAAAAGATTTTCAATCTTTTTAATAATACCTAAAGGCATATTCATAACTTGAAGAGTATAAAGTGGGAGAGACGTAAGCACGCTTTTACGAAGTGTAACTCTTCCTCCAAACGAAAGAAACTTATTTTCCCATGATAAAATCTTAAGCTTGATTTTATCAAAAATATTCATAAAAAGAGTANAACGAAAGAAACTTATTTTCCCATGATAAAATCTTAAGCTTGATTTTATCAAAAATATTCATAAAAAGAGTATTTTTCTTCCTGCCCTTATCCAAATGAAAACCCAAATAAGACAAAGGGAAAGAAGTCTTGTTACAACCAGTATAGTCCATAATTCAATTCTTATTAGCACCATTTATACTCTTGGAGCAATAAAAAGACCATTTAGAAGTATTAAAGAGCAAACCAGTGATATTCTAAAAANATTCAATTCTTATTAGCACCATTTATACTCTTGGAGCAATAAAAAGAACATTTAGAAGTATTAAAGAGCAAACCAGTGATATTCTAAAATTTTAAAATCTCATCCCAAACTTTTTTTATGGATCTTTTGTTTGCATTGGTAAATATAATCAAATCATTAGCAAAGCACGAATGAGAAATACTCATTTTGCCTTTATGGTTATAATTCAAACTAGGATAGCAAGTAAATAAGTCATTCAAGCATCTTGATAAGTAGTCAAAGGGCCAAATTTACTGAATGGGCCTATTAAAAATTATAAATATTCCNGCAAAGCACGAATGAGAAATACTCATTTTGCCTTTATGGTTATAATTCAAACTAGGATAGCAAGTAAATAAGCCATTCAAGCATCTTGATAAGTAGTCAAAGGGCCAAATTTATTGAATGGGCCTATTAAAAATTATAAATATTCTCTCATTCTTTAGCTGAAAAGAGGAGTTAGAGAACAATAAGAGTGAGTAAACTACTAAAACATGTTCTTAATATTTCAACGATTATCGCCGGTCACTAAATTTCGCCCCATACCACCAAAGTTTGTCCCCTGATCTCCAAATGTCATCGTTAACCAACATCAGTAATTGGCTGTACAGTAATTGCTACAACCAATTACAATAAACCCTAAACCAACCATGTTTTCATAGTCCAATTATGACATTCGTAGCCAAACTATTATTATCATTGTCAGTTTTTGTAATCTCATTTTTCCTAATACAAGAGAATATTAAACTTATGTACCTATTTCAATTTGTTACTGTATTATTTTGGCTGCGCTAGACCGTGTGATTTTTTTTCATTTTCAATAATTTTTCTACGTAAAAAAAAAAGCTTCTTTTTCATCTCAATCCGCGCATGTCTTTGAAAATTATACCGTGTATATACGTAGGATTTCTCTATCTATTAGAGAGTTTATGAGGCAATTTTATCNTTCCTAATACAAGAGAATATTAAACTTATGTACCTATTTCAATTTGTTACTGTATTATTTTGGCTGCGCTAGCCCGTGTGATTTTTTTTCATTTTCAATAATTTTTCTACGTAAAAAAAATGCTTCTTTTTCATCTCAATCCGCGCCCGTGTTTATGTATATACGTAAGATTTCTCTATCTATTAGAGAGTTTATGAGGCAATTTTATTATTTTTATCAACCATATGTATTTAAGTAATGCACTGCATTTAATTTTCTCTGTAAAACAACATATTTTTAAAATATTTTTAATAAAATAATCCATTTTTCAATTCATTCATAAAAAAAATACTGTAAATTTTAAGTATTTTGGAAATATAAAATAATTTATTGAGAAATTTGAATTACATGCTATAAGACATCTTTTGTTCCTCTTTAATTTGTTCAAATTGAGTTGACCATAATACACTGCGTATAAGACCTCATACAAATTTGTTACAGGACAATAATTTGCAATCCATTACAACTCGTATAACGCTGCATACCTCAAGACCTCTATGGCACAAATTTATCACACAAGTGGTTTTTTTTTAACTGCCGAACCAATGTATTTACGTGTGTCATGACCAAACTAATGAGAATTTGTTAAAAATGAAGAATATGAATTGGTTTTACCATAAATTTTGATATTTGTGTGAGCGTTTGTGATGCGTGCTAGAAAATTTGTGGTGGCAGAGTAATGGATTATTATCTTCTTAGCGTTGCATGAAAATTCAACACACATTCATATGAAAGAAAAACAATCAGTGCTGACACCAGAAGTTTTTACGTGAAAAATCTGTAAAGGGAAAAAAATTATGGTGTCTGACCCAATTGTATAAATCCACTATTGATTGATGATTACAGAAAATCTTTGTCCTACAGTCGGGAAAGTGTTCACTAGATTTTTAATTTATAATGTAGACGGACGACGTCTAACTAATGGTGTTCGATGGCGATCGGTGGTTGTCAATGAGTGTCGGCAGCGGTTGACGACGACCAACAACGATCTGCGGTGGTTAGGGTTGTCAAAAAAGCTCGTTGTTTGTGAATAGTTCATGTTTGGTTCGTCAATGAGTTCGTGTTCGATTTGTTCGATAAGTAAACGAGACGAACGTGAATAAATTTTTTTTTTTCGTTCTGTCAGTTAAACGAACCAAACACGAACAGTGATGTGTTCGTTCGTGTTCGAATTGTTATTGTTCGAAATATAAAATAATTATATATAAAAAAATTTATGATATTTTAAAAAATTAAATTTTATAAATTATAATATATAATAAATTAATAATAATAATATATTAATATACTATATTAGTAATATACTAATATGGATATTATATATTTATATAATGTAAGTTATATAATCAATATAATATATTATTTATATATATTAATATTAGAGATGTCAAATTGGCTCGTCTTTCGCTAATTACTTGTGCTCGGCTCGTTCGTTAAGAAACGAACACGAACAATGACTTCACGAATAATTTCGAACAAGAGCTTATTTCAAACAAACTAAATTTCAAACGAACCAAACACGAATACAAGCTCTGTTAGTTCGTGTTCGGTTCATTTACAACCCTAGTGGTGGTCGACGAGGCGGGTCGACTACGGTTCGACGGTGGTTGACGACAACTCAACGGTGGCCGACAGCGAGGGTGACGACGATTCAGGGGTGATCGACGACGAGGGCGACGATGGTTCAGTGGTGGTTGATGATGGTCGGCTGTAGTTGACGGCGAGGGTCCACAACAGTTCGACAGTGGTCGGTGATGGCCGACGCCGCCGACGGCGATCGACAGTGTTTGATGGCAACAAGCGGTAGTCAACGATGATCGGCGATGATGTCGGACTCCAGCTCTATATCAAAGCTTCAAGTTCTCTCTAATCTTATAGTATTCTATGTGCAATTAATACATGAATATTAATCATTTTTATTTGACATTCTGGAGAACTTCCTTCAATCAGATTGTGTTTGATAGACATTTGAGTGACTTAACGATGTTAGAATTGAGCAATCTTGGGCTCGTTAGATTCGTCTTGTTAAGACACTCAATTCAATTATGTACTTGCTAGCTTCGACATTCGTTTGACATTCCAAATGTGTCCGAAAATCTTCTAAGAATGATTTAATGACTTGATTTGACTCGTATATACTAGTTTTTATATCATTAAGTCTGTATTATCGAGCCAATCAGTTTGACCATTAGTTTGTTGAAGTCAGAGTTTTGGATGACTCTTAATTGAAGTTTAAATGTTTATTTTTTTTTCAAAAGATTATCTAGAGATTCGTGTCAATGCCTCGAGATTTGTGTAAGATAATGAAAATTTGTTGGTGGTTTATCAACTTGAAAACTTGAAAAATTTATGAAAGATGATTGATTTATATTTTGGATTGTCAGTGCCCAAAAAAATCATTATTATATTTTATATTTAATTTAACATTAAAAAAATATCTTTAATAAAGTTTTTTTTTTAAATTATTCATCTTATTTTTTTCGAGCTATTTGAATATTCCAAATTGATATTTTTAAATTTTTTATTTTATTTTTAAAAAATATGTTTGATATTTGAGTACATTATTTCTCTTAATTTCATGGAGTCTTGGAAAAAGAATAATGGATGTAGCGGTTAAATCCTAGCCGTTCATCTTTTGTAGCTCAAGCTATTTAACCCGAACTCTCCGTCTTCCATTCTGCCCTACATCGAATCCGCCGCGTCAAGTTCAGTTTGTTCATCAAGGGTTTTCACACTCTCAGGTACTATCTTTATCAATTGGATCTTCTTGGATTAGAACTTTTTCGTAATTAGGGTTTGCAGACTCTCTTTTCATGCATTTAGAGCTCTTATCTTCGCGAGCACGAGTGATTTTTTTTTTCTTCATTGAGGATCTTTTTTAGTTTGGTAAGGAAATCTATTGTTCATTTAGGTTAGGTTTTATTCCATTGGGACTAAGATATTTCTGTTGGGGCTGTCGATTTGCTGGAGGGGAGCATTTCTGGCTCCTTAATTTGAATCTGATGGTTTTCGGATCCTTTTCGTTTTGATTTCCCGACTTTTTCCGGCAGTTATTATGGGGAAGCCGAGAAGGTTGAGGAGGGGATCTGGAAGTGCGACTCAGCNAGCGTTTGTGATGCGTGCTAGAAAATTTGTGGTGGCAGAGTAATGGATTATTATCTTCTTAGCGTTGCATGAGAATTCAACACACATTCAGATGAAAGAAAAACAATCAGTGCTGACACCAGAAGTTTTTACGTGAAAAACCTGTAAAGGGAAAAAAATTATGGTGTCTGACCCAATTATAAAAATCTACTATTCATTGATGATTACATAAAATCATTGTCCTACGGTCGGGAAAGTGTTACTAGATTTTTAAGTTATAATGTAGACAAACGACGTCTAATTAATGGTGCTCGGAGAAGATCGGTGGTTGTCAAAGAGTGTCGGCGGTAGTTGAAGACGGCCAACAACGATCTGCGATGGTTAGGGCTGTCAAAAAAGTTCGTTGTTCGTGAACAGTTCGTGTTTGGTTCGTCAATGAGTCCGTGTTCGATTTGTTCGATAAGTAAACGAGACGAACGTGAATAAATTTTTTTTTTCGTTCTGTCNAGCGTTTGTGATGCGTGCTAGAAAATTTGTGGTGGCAGAGTAATGGATTATTATCTTCTTAGCGTTGCATGAAAATTCAACACACATTCATATGAAAGAAAAACAATCAGTGCTGACACCAGAAGTTTTTACGTGAAAAATCTGTAAAGGGAAAAAAATTATGGTGTCTGACCCAATTGTATAAATCCACTATTGATTGATGATTACAGAAAATCTTTGTCCTACAGTCGGGAAAGTGTTCACTAGATTTTTAATTTATAATGTAGACGGACGACGTCTAACTAATGGTGTTCGATGGCGATCGGTGGTTGTCAATGAGTGTCGGCAGCGGTTGACGACGACCAACAACGATCTGCGGTGGTTAGGGTTGTCAAAAAAGCTCGTTGTTTGTGAATAGTTCATGTTTGGTTCGTCAATGAGTTCGTGTTCGATTTGTTCGATAAGTAAACGAGACGAACGTGAATAAATTTTTTTTTTTCGTTCTGTCAGTTAAACGAACCAAACACGAACAGTGATACGTTCGTTCGTGTTGGAATTGTTATTGTTCGAAATATAAAATAATTATATATATATAATTTTATGATNTTCGAACAAGAGCTTATTTCAAACAAACTAAATTTCAAACGAACCAAACACGAACACAAACTCTGTTCGTTCCTGTTTGATTCGTTTACAACCCTAGTGGTGGTCGATGAGGAGGGTCGACTACGGTTCGACGGTGGTTGACGACAACTCGACGGTGGTCGACAGCAAAGGTAACGATGCTTCGGGGGTGATCGACAGCGAGGGCGAAGACGGTTCAGCGGTGGTTGACGATGGTCGACCGTATTTGACGGCGAGGGTCCACGACAGTTCGACAGTGGTCGGTGATGGCCGACGTCGCTGACGGCGATCGACTGTGGTTGACGGCAACAAGCGATAGTCAACGATGATCGGCGATGATGTCGGACTCCAGCTCCATATCAAAGCCTCAAGTTCTTTCTCAAGGTTATATCTTATAGTATTTCAGATGCGATTAATGCATGAATATTAATCATTTTTATTTGACATTCTGTAGAACTTCCTTCAATCAGATTGTGTATGATGGACATTTGAGTGACTTAACGATGTTAGAATTGAGCAATCTCGGACTTGTTAGATTCTTCTTGTTAAAACACTCAATTCAATTATGAACTTACTAGCTTCGACATTCGTTTGACATTCCAAATGTGTCCGAAAATCTTCTAAGAATAATTTAATGACTTAATTTGATTCGTATACACGAGTTTTTATATCATTAAGTTTGTCTTATCGAGTCAACCAGTTTGACTATTAGTTTGTTGAAATCAGAGTTTTGAATGACTCTTAATTGAAGTTTAAATGTTTATTTTTTTCAAAAGATTATCTAGAGATTTAGGTCAATGCCTCGAGATTTGTGTAAGATAATGAAAATTTGTTGGTGGCTTGTCAACTTGAAAATTTTATGAAAGATGATTGATTCATATTTTGGATGGTTAGTGCCCAAAAAAGTCATTATTATATTTTATATTTAATTTAATATTAAAAAAATATCTTTAATTAAGTTTATTTTTTAATTATTCATGTTATTTTTTTCGAGCTATTTGAATATTCCAAATTGATATTTTAAGATTTTTTATTTTATTTTTAACAAATATGTTTGATCTTTGAGTACATTATTTCTCTTAAATAATTAATTTCATGGAGTCTTGGAAAAAGAATAATGGATGTAGCGGTTAAATCCTAGCCGTTCAGCTTTTGTATCTCAAGCTATTTAAGCGNGCCGAGTTTGAGCAATTTAGGAGTTGATCTCAAAACATTCGTGATTGAAATAACGTAAAATTAACTTGACCTCTATTTGACTTCCAAGTTTGTTTGGCTCGTTTTAATTAATTCATTGTGAGACAACCTGTACACTTTTTTTTTTAGCTGTCTCAAAATTAATATCACTTTAATGTAATTATTTCCACTTTAACACGAATTTAAGCATGTAACACGACTAGTGGTGTGAGTCAAGCCGACTCGTGATCCGGCTTGATCTGGGCTCGATAAGTGGCTTGTGAAATGAGCTCAATGAGCTAACAAGCCAAGTTCAAGCTAGCGTAGATGATTTTTTATATTGTGAGCCAGCTCGTTTAAAAAATTATTAATATGAAATATACTCAAAATCTATTAAATTTGAAGATTTTATTTTTAAAGCATTAAAAATATTTAAAAATAATATTTGTATTTTATATTAAGTGATTTCTTATTATTTCTCTTTTGGTTGCTCATTCTATTTATTATTTTATTATAATATTGTCTTAAATTAATATTATTTTCTCTTTTATAACAAACAAGCTGCCATGTGAGTCGCCTGAAAATTAATCTATCTCAAGTTCAAGTCGAGGGTGGCTCGAGCTCGACTCGACTCGTTTACATCTATAAACATGGCGAATGAATTTAAAATTGATTTTATATAATATTTTTTTTAAATTAAAATTGACAAATAATTTCATATGTAATTATTTTAATAATATTTTATGTTGTGATGTTCTTAATCAAATCTCAAACGAGCTGCTCTGGCTTGAAGTTGGCATGAAATTTAGTTCATGCAAACAATTTGAATTTTTCTTGAAATGACCTAAATTAAGTTTCAAGCAACTGTTGGATATCAACTAATATTGCAACCCTTAGCTTCTCTGACTTGAAACGGATTTATTTTTTAGCAGACTCGGATTCATTTTTACTTTAGAACATAGTTTGCGTGATATAATTTCAATCACTTCAAATCCTTGTTTTCCTGAAATAATTAGCAAGTAGAGATATAATTATATTTAATTTTTGTGCACAATATTATTTTAGATTATTAAAAAAATATGTAATTTTTTGTATAAATTTATACTATATGCTTTTATTGAATAAAAAACCAAGCAATTTGGCTATGCTCAATTTTGCATCAAGATTTGTTTTAAGCTACAAATTTTTAGTTTTGACACGATTGAAAATAACTTGAGTTTAACCTAACTTATAATATGGGCAAGCTTAAATTTTCTACCAATATTGCCACCCCTTTGCCTATCCTTCTAGGTGCATTAGGAGACAAACAATTGATTGGTGGTTTCTATCAATGGTTGTGCTTGATAGTTGATAGTGGTATAAGAATGTAATGAGTATGCCATTTTTTGTCCATTGGTCATATACTAGTGAATTTTATCAAATTCAAGGGACTGTATAGTTAAAATGAAATGATCAATTACGACGGTTTCTATGGTTTAAAATTGGTCAAAACCAATTGTTATGATGCCCAAAACTTTAGGAGTCTAAATTGAATTTACTCGTATGTTTATTTTTAATGTTAATGGGTATAAGTTTCCTTATTAATTTAAAATAGTGTTTTGATTTGTTCACCATCCAGGGCTAGTTTGTTTCGACACAATCAGTCAGAAATTACTGGGGCTGAGTTTTGTACCGTGTTTCACAAGTATTTAATTTTTACATGAACTTTTTCTAAACTTATTTATCGCGCTTGTTTCAATTATACATCGCGTTTGGTAGCTGATAGTGGTATAAGAATGTAATGAGTATGTCATTTTTTTGTCTGTTGGTCATATGCTAGTGAATTTTATCAAATTCAAGGGACGGTATGGTTAAAATGAAATGATCAATTACGACGGTTTCAATGGTTTAAAATGGGTCAAAACCAATTGTTATGATGCCAAAACTTTAGGAGTCTAAATCGAATTTACTCGTATGTTTATTTTTAATGTTAATGGGTATAAGTTTCCTTATTAATTTAAGATAGTGTTTTGAAATGTTCACCATCCAGGGCTAGTTTGTTTCGACACAATCAGTCAGAAGTTACTTGGGCTGAGTTTTGTACTGTGTTTCACAAGTATTTAATATTTACATTAACTTTTTCTAAACTTATTTATCGCGCTTGTTTCAATTATACGTCGCATTTGGTAGTTGATAGTGGTATAAGAATGTAATGAGTATGTCATTTTTTGTCCGTTGGTCATATGCCAGTGAATTTTATCAAATTCAAGGGACTGTATGGTTAAAATGAAATGATCAATTACAACGGTTTCTATGGTTTAAAATGGGTCAAAACCAATTGTTATGATGCCCAAAACTTTAGGAGTCTAAATCGAATTTACTCGTATGTTTATTTTTAATGTTAATGGGTATAAGTTTCCTTATTAATTTAAAATAGTGTTTTGAAATGTTCACCATCCAGGGCTAGTTTGTTTCGACACAATCAGTCAGAAGTTACTTGGTCTGAGTTTTGTACTGTGTTTCACAAGTATTTAATATTTACCTGAACTTTTTCTAAACTTATTTATCGCGTTTGTTTCAATTATACATCGAATTTGGTAGTTGATAGTGGTATAAGAATGTAATGAGTATGCCATTTTTTGTCCGTTGGTCATATGCTAGTGAATTTTATCAAATTCAAGTGGCTGTATGGTTAAAATGAAATGATCAATTACAACGGTTTCTATGGTTTAAAATGGGTCAAAACCAATTGTTATGATGCCCAAAACTTTAGGAGTCTAAATCGAATTTACTAGTATGCTTATTTTTAATGTTAATGGGTATAAAGTTTCCTTATTAATTTAAAATAGTGTTTTGATTTATTCACCATCCAGGGCTAGTTTGTTTCGACACAATCAGTCAGAAGTTACTGGGGCTGAGTTTTGTACCATGTTTCACAAGTATTTAATATTTACCTGAACTTTTTCTAAACTTCTTTATCGCGCTTGTTTCAATTATACGTCATGTTTGGTAGTTGATAGTGGTATAAGAATGTAATGAGTAGCCATTTTTTGTCCGTTGGTGATATGCTAGTGAATTTTATCAAATTCAAAGGACTGTATAGTTAAAATGAAATGATCAATTACGACGGTTTCGATGGTTTAAAATGGGTCAAAACCAATTGTTATGATGCCAAAACTTTAGGAGTCTAAATCGAATTTACTCGTGTGTTTATTTTTAATGTTAATGGGTATAAGTTTCCTTATTAATTTAAGATAGTGTTTTGAAATGTTCACCATCCAGGGCTAGTTTGTTTCGACACAATCAGTCAGAAGTTACTGGGGCTGAGTTTTGTACTGTGTTTCACAAGTATTTAATATTTACCTGATTTTTTTCTAAACTTATTTATCGCGCTTGTTTCAATTATACGTCGCGTTTGGTAGTTGATAGTGGTATAAGAATGTAATGATTATGCCATTTTTTGTCCGTTGGTCATATGCTAGTGAATTTTATCAAATTCAAGGGACTGTATAGTTAAAATGAAATGATCAATTACGACGGTTTCTATGGTTTAAAATGGGTCAAAACCAATTGTTATGATGCCCCAAACTTTAGGAGTCTAAATCGAATTTACTCGTATGTTTATTTTTAATGTTAGTGGGTATAAGTTTCCTTATTAATTTAAAGTAGTGTTTTGATTTGTTCATCATCCAGGGCTAGTTTGTTTCGACACAATCAGTCAGAAGTTATTGGGCTGAGTTTTGTACTGTGTTTCACAAGTATTTAATATTTACCTGAACTTTTTCTAAACTTATTTATCGCGCTTGTTTCAATTATACGGTGCGTTTGGTAGTAGATAGTGGTATAAGAATGTAATGAGTATGCCATTTTTTCTCCGTTGGTCATATGCTGGTGAATTTGATCAAATTCAAGGGACTGTATAGTTAAAATGAAATGATCAATTTTGACGGTTTCTATGGTTTAAAATGGGTCAAAACCAATTGTTATGATGCCCAAAACTTTAGGAGTTTAAATCGAATTCACTCGTATGTTTATTTTTAATGTTAATGGGTATAAGTTTCCTTATTAATTTAAGATAGTGTTTTGAAATGTTCACCATCCAGGGCTAGTTTGTTTCGACACAATCAGTCAGAAGTTACTGGGGCTGAGTTTTGTACTGTGTTTCACAAGTATTTGATATTTACCTGAACTTTTTATAAACTTATTTATTGCGCTTGTTTCAATTATACTTCGCGTTTGGTAGTTGATAGTGGTATAAGAATGTAATGAGTATGCCTTTTTTTGTCCGTTGGTCATATGCTAGTGAATTTTATCAAATTCAAGGGACTGTATAGTTAAATGAAATGATCAATTACGACGGTTTCTATGGTTCAAAATGGGTCAAAACCAATTTTTATTATGCCCAAAACTTTAGGAGTCTAAATCGAATTTACTCATATGTTTATTTTTAATGTTAATGGGTATAAGTTTCCTTATTAATTTAAAATTGTGTTTTGATTTTTTCACAAGCCATGGCTAGTTTGTTTCGACACAATCAGTCAGAAGTTACTGGTGCTGAGTTTTGTACTGTGTTTCACAAGTTTTTAATATTTACCTGAACTTTTTCTAAACTTATTTATCGCGCTTGTTTCAATTATACGTCGCGTTTGGTAGCTGGATTTTAGCAGATATTTATGAGTTTTAACGTAAATCCAACAAAAAAAAGAGAAATTAAATCCACACTTCTGTAAGTCCAACTGCTCTTCTCTTTCATTACTTTTTTAACGTAAATTTGGATTTATTAAATTTGATTATTATGTAGATGTAATGGATTTAGCTTAGAAAAAGTTACACGGGTGAATTTATATCAAATGCAACAAACAAATTTAGTAGATTCAACCTTAAATTGAACCTAACACTATTCTGAATTTACATCATATAGTTTTGAAGTCGTGCCTCACCTCAATTCCATTGAGACGTGTGCCTCTCGTGCTTAGTTTTCTTTACTTGTATTAAATGATTCAAAATACGATTTGAAGTCACAATGTCATGCGTAAGAGCTCCCTTTACCTTATTCAAGCTTCCCAGATTTGTCGTCTGCTGCGGTACTATCATTGTCGTTGTTTGATCCTTCCATTACAATAATCTTCTGCTTATGCCGGTAAAACTACTTGTTGCACCACTATCGTTGGATGCTTTTACTATCGTCATCATCGCCAGCTGATCTTGTTGCCATTGTCGCTTACTGCTTTGGCTTTTGATTATTTATTATGTTTTTATTTAAATCCATGCAGCTATTATGTACGTTGAATAATAGGAGTAAGAGAAGTCTACTTTTCTAAACTTATTTTATATGTTTGATATTTTATATTACCTTCATTTCTTGTTCTATGTTTGTCATCAGCTCTTGTTACGACCACATTCTTCTGATAATTTTACTATCACCGCCACAACCAGTTGATCCTGTTGTCGACATTGTTGTCTGCTGCTTTGGCTTTTGATTATTTATCATGTTCTTGTTTAAATCTATGGAGTTATTATCATGTTCTTGTTTAATTCTATGGAGTTATTATGCTAGTTGAATAATAAGAGTGAAGGAAGTCTACTTTGCTAAACTTATCATATATCTTTGATGTTTTATGCTAGTTTTATTTCATATTTTATGTTAGTTTGATGACCTGATTAGTTGTTTTTATTTTATTTTAATTTTGTGCAACTTATATGATATTTTACTGCTTATGCATTTGTTATTTCATACAAATGCAACTCTTTTTATCATGCTAGAGTGTTAATATGTTTTTTTTTTCTGCTAGAGTGTTAATATATATATTTGTGTGTGGTTGCGTGTGTGTGTGTGTGAGTTATAATGCTTATTAATTTTTTTGTACCCCTTTATTTTGACTGACTTAGTTTCAAACTGTGAGACTTATGTCTCAATCCGCCTCGACGGTTGCGCCTTGCCTGACAAACAAAAAAAATCCTAATATTCAATTGTGTGGGTAAATGTTTTGGATTCTTTTATACTAACAATTGAACTGATCAGTTTGGCTTGGTTTTGGATTTTAAATGCTTTGAATCGATCTACTCATAATTCAATATTGAATCAGTTCTGTGTAGAAGTTTAGAATTAATTAAAATAATGTGGGTAAATGTTGAAATTAAGTGGATGTAAGTTGGATACTTCTATTTTTTGCCTTACTATTGATCGTGGATCTAACTTGAAATGAAGTGCATTTATTTTGAAGTCACCTTCTCTTTTATATTTTTTGAGGTTTCTCTTATGTTCCTCTTATTTTTTCAAATTTGAATGTGAGTTTATAAATATGGTAAATGAAATAATCTCTCTTTCCCCATGTCTTCATTTTCTCCTAGTACTTCATTTTGATTTTGTACATTTACATATATGAGGACTAAGCCCTGTATTAATTCATTTAAATTTTCTTTATTTTCTCTTTTATTGATGATGAGATGAGGATTCTTTGAGTTTTTTGGTCTAGTGTGTCGGTTTCAAAAAACTCTTTTGTGTTGATTAATAAAACAAATGCGTAATTAATGATGACTTCATCAAAGCACTTCACTAACTCTTACTTTGAATAATGCTATACGATAATAATTTTGATCAATTTATGGGTATATTACCTAAAATTTAAGTTTTTTGTTGCTTAGTGGTTCCTTCTAGATGTCCTTTTATTCGTTNAGCTTTGCTTCGACTCCACTCCATCCCAGTCCTAAGAGAGGAGAAAGGAAGACGGAAAGAGGATGACCTCGGTTGCGGGCTTAGGAGGGTAGCGAAGGAAAATATGGAACCCAAACGCGGATCGCAGGTATATACCCGCGATCCGCGTGTAATATATCTTAAAAAACATGTTTCCAAAAACACATGTAAAACGCGATTTCCAAACGCTCTGGCGGTGTTTTTAAAAACGCCGCTGCACATTTAAGCTGCCCCAAACGGGCCCTTAGTTTCAAATTGTGTGACTTATGTCTCAATCCGCCTCGACGGTTGCACCTTGCCTGACAAACAAAAAAAAATCCTAATATTCAATTGTGTGGTTTTAAATTTTGAACTTGAAAATAACTTTGAACAAATTCTTTTATACTAACAATTAAACTGATCAGTTTGGCTTGGTTTTGGATTTTAAATGCTTTGAACGGATCTACTCATAATTCAATATTGAATCAGTTCTGTGTAGAAGTTTAGAATTAATAAAAATAATGTGGGTAAATGTTGAAATTAAGTGGATGTAAGTTGGATACTTCTATTTTTTGCCTTACTATTGATCGTGGATCTAACTTGAAATGAAGTGCATTTATTTTGAAGTCACCTTCTCTTTTATATTTTTTGAGGTTTCTCTTATGTTCCTCTTATTTTTTCAAATTTGAATGTGAGTTTATAAATATGGTAAATGAAATAATCTCTCTTTCCCCATGTCTTCATTTTCTCCCAGTACTTCATTTTGATTTTGTACATTTACATATATGAGGACTAAGTCCTGTATTAATTCATTTAAATATTCTTTATTTTTTCTTTTATTGATGATGACATGAGATTTTTTTGAGTTTTTTGGTCGAGTGTGTCGGTTTCAAAAAACTCTTTTTTGTTGATTAATAAAACAATTGCATAATTAATGATGACTTCATCAAAGCACTTCAATAACTCTTACTTTGAATAATGCTATATAATAATAATTTTGATCAATTTATGGGTATATTACCTAAAATTTAAGTTTTTTGTTGCTTAGTGGTGCCTTCTAGAAAACATTTTATGTTGTTTGAAAAAGTTATGTTTTGTTGTTAGATCCTCTTTGAAGGCTTAAATATATTTGGCTGCTTCTCCTTATCTACTAGGCAATAATGTTTAAACCACCTACACTTATGCTGATTCTGACTTTCATTTAAAATTTAACACTTCAAACTTTATTATCATTTTGTTTGTGAACAAGTTTTAGTGTATTTCTCTAGTATCAAATGTCTCTACTCCTGATCAAATTTTAGACATTCTCAAAAAACATCTTTCCAACTCATGAGTCGTTTAGGTCCATGACTAACGTTTTTATGGAAGCTATTCCATGAACGCACTCCATTTTGCTAGTTCATATTTTTAAGTGTATTTGAGAGCGCCTTTTAGTAGGATTTATCACCGGATTTACTCAATCCAGTCAAACATTAAATTGCAAGAGTTTTGTGAATTTATGAATTTCAGATTTTAGATCTCGATAAAAATCATGAGGAAGGTGGATTAACGAATTTATGATTTGCTGATTTATCAAATCCTACTAACTCTAAATCCTACTTGCAGCCAAACACCATCTTAATTTTCTTATAATTTATGAATTAACTTGTCATCAAAGCTAAAATGAAATAAGAAAAAGAAGAACAAAAAGCCCTTTAATGATTTGGTATTGAATCAAATCTTGTTTTATCAATTGTTATCAGGTCAAATTTTTTATTTGAAATATGCTTTAGTCGCCCTTATAAATCATCCCTTCTTATTTCATACCAAATTGTAAAATAAAAATTCAATCAAAACCCAAACACCTTAGCCTAATTTTTTTTATTTTAATGGCCTTAGCCATTTGATTTTTTTAATGCATTTTCATGGGACTATTAAGGGAATGCTTGATATGTATTAGGCCTATGGAAACTCAGCAAATGAAGTATGAGAGTTCTAACTCAAATTTGAATAAAGTTATCATATGATATCATTGGTGCATTAGTCTGGGTATTAGAAATCTTAGAAATGTCATGCAAATGATTATATGTTGGCTTCAAAATGTTTGGGGTTTTAAGTTGGTGAAAAATTAAGATATAGATGCTAAATAGGAAAGTGGTAGCTTGGATCAGTTCTTGAAGTCACGATTTATATGGCATTGGAATTGATGCAACATCCTATTTCCCATCAATCTTCTAAAAGTAAACAACTGTGAACTCAAATAAGAAGTAATAAGTTTGAATTAAGAAGATTAGATGAAGCAAAGGAAAAAGATTTGGAACATAAGAACCTGCCTAGGTCTAGTTGGCTTTGAAACTCTTGATATAAATTATTAGTATTGATGTNAGATGAAGCAAAGGAAAAAGATTTGGAACATAAGAACCTGCCTAGGTCTAGTTGGCTTTGAAACTCTTGATAGAAATTATTAGTATTGATGTGGAACAAATTATTGATGATTAAAGACTAATTAACTAAGGCTAGTAATGACTTGTCGGTTCGTCTTGTTATCAGTGCTTGAAGTAAACACAACTCATGGCTTCTTATTATGAACCTGTAAATGCCTAAATTATGATTGATATTATATTCTTTTATGATTATNAAACACAACTCATGGCTTCTTAATATGAACCTGTAAATGCCTAAATTATGATTGATATTATATTCTTTTATGATTAGTTTTTAAAAGCTAGAAGCATTTTTCTTGTAACATGGTATGACATAACCTCATAAAATTTGTATATTAATGTCATAAATAAAAAATATCTTTTAAAATTTAAATATAAGAAAAAAATGAATTAAATTCTAAAACTTAAACTCCATAGTGATGCGGAGTTGGGTTAGATAATTGAAATGACTCAATTGATTGATGAGGGAGTCTCCTAGGAGAGTGTACAACAACGCTAAC
Organism: Phalaenopsis hybrid cultivar; assembly: GCA_002079205.1. NCBI lineage: Eukaryota > Viridiplantae > Streptophyta > Magnoliopsida > Asparagales > Orchidaceae > Phalaenopsis > Phalaenopsis hybrid cultivar. The sequence goes on along the minus strand of JXCR01085470.1, from coordinate 32,093 downwards.
AAGGCTTTATCCCACCAAGTGAGGTTGGCTACATGAATCTTTTTCTCAATTGTGTTCTATGAAGTGTCATATTTTCACTTAATTATGATAAATTAAGATCATTTTTTATTCAACAGACTAGTCTTGTTAGGCCTACTTCTACATTTCTAAACATCAGTCAAATCTAAAACTTCAGTGGGTCATTAGATGATCAACGTTTAATGTGATCTAAGGTGACTCTCTCTAATCTTGCTTGCAATATTTAATTTTATGCTTATCTTTTATCGTCCAACATTCCGCGCCATAAAACATTGCTAGTTTCACCACAATCTTATAAAATTTCTTTTTTAAGTTTAAGAGATACTTCTCTATTAGGTCTGACACATTCCTCCATTTCGACAATTCAAATTAAGTTCTACTGATAACATCTCCATCTATATAACATCACATTGAACAATAGACCCAAGATATCTAAAATGTTTACTTCTGTTAAGGCTTGATCACCCATTTTTACAGCCCCGCCACTTGATCTGCTACTAAATTTACATTTCATATATTCAATTTTAGATCTACTCAAACGAAAGCCTTTAGACTCTAAAGTTGACCTTCATAGTTCAATTTTTTCTTGAACTCTTTATCTGTCTTGTTCATAAGAAGGTTATCATCAACGATGTTTAGGAGAGATTAAGAGGAATATTTAGGCTAAGTGATTAATGGATTTAAGTATATAGAGAGTGGCAATTTATATTGAGAATTTTGGATTTCTGTCTACAACCTATAATTCCTGCATGTTTCATCATTTTTTTTTTATAGAGATTCAAATTGGCTAATTTTAGGCTTGAATTGTATGGAATTGAGTCTGCCTTGGATCTAAAAAGTTCATTAATTTTGGAAAGTATTAGTAGTGAAATTGGCTTTTGGAAGGGTTAGGAGTCAGTTTTGTCCAGAATATATTATGTTTAGGGTTTTTATTAGCAATTTTAATTGATCGAGTGAAATCTAAGGATTATTCTTGGAAAATTTTTCAACCTGTTTTATGATCCAGAGGCTAAATGATCTGAAAAATTTTGATGCAATTAGCATAGAATTGATCTGTTAATTGAAAGTGATTCCGAAATTGGTCTAGAATTTTAGCCATTAGATTAATTTTTTAATTAGGCTTCAGGATTAGAATTAAGGAAGGAAAATTTTGATATTCTATTTAGNAAAATTTTGATGCAATTAGCATAGAATTGATCTGTTAATTGAAAGTGATTCCGAAATTGGTCTAGAATTTTAACCATTAGATTAATTTTGATATTGTATTTAGAAACACGCTAAAAACATGGATTCAGGAAAATAATAGAAAATTTAAAAGAAAAGTTACAAGAATGTAAATAATCTTACTCACCAAAGCAATGATCTCAACGATTCACTCAAACTCTTGTTAAGACCAGCCGCCAAGGCTACCATAATCACCTTGAAATAACTCAATTTTGCTTAAAACATGAACTTCTTTTAAGTTTGAAAATTAAGTGCCTTGTACAAGATGTTTCTTCCCCAAAAGGCATATTCTCTGCACGTCAAAAATCAAAGCCCAAAAGAAGAGAGAAGTTCGACGATTGAAATGGCTCTTTGACGTGGTCAACACAATGCCATTCTTCTTATTTGCTTGGTAGCCCCCGACTTGACTTTGATCTCCACCTAAGCATAGAATACTTAATCAAGATTGTTGATTTATGGTCAACATATATATGAAATAAATGCACAAACTCACTAACAAATACTTAAATATCAGCATTTTAACATGAAATGCACAAATACTATTGGCATAATAGAAAAGTGACTTGAGCTAATTTTATGCTTTTCATTTGGACTGGCTCTTGGCAATAGGCCTCCTGAATGTGAAGCAGCTCCCTTGACCTGATCTCTGGTAGTAGGTCTCACATTGGTGCTTGTAGGCCCCACCTTAGGTTCACTGCTTTTGATGATGGGCCCCTGCTTTGTATCCACCATTATGAGCTACATCACATAGCCATTAGAATTATATTCCAAGCCTACACTTTTAAGCTAGCAAAGTAAGACAAAATATGATGAAAAAGTGAATGAATAAAGCTAATTATGTGCTCCTCAACTCATCATTCCTCAAGCTAGTAGGTTTCCAAGTTTTTTTTTTTTTCCAATTATGGCTTCCAAATCAGTTGAATAAAATTTTGTTGCAAGTTGAGATTTTACTCCTGACATGATTTAATTTAATTTTTTATTAAAAAATTTTTAAATCTGTTTTTTTTTTTCGAAAAGGGTATAATTAAAGTAATTTTGATTACAATCATTAATGAAATTTTAAGGATTGACAACTTAATTATCTCGTCTACCTCTTTTCTCTCGTTTGTGAGATATTCATTATGACCTTCGTGTTACTGTCTCTATTTAAAGAATTAGACGTGTTGCTTCTCTTTCCTATACTACGCTTGATGCCTCCCTTCAATATTTATATTGGATTCAAAACTTTAATGTGATTTTCAAGGAAATCAATTAGCTATATTCTCATAAGACATCTTGCATCTAATTGATGAACTCAAGAGAAGAGTAATAAAATCCAAAGCTAAAAGAATAGTCCATTTTTAAGGCCCATTGAAACTTCAAATCAGTAGTCTTGTTACATTTTTTGCTGCCTTATTCACTACCTCGTGGTATCCTCTCCAATTGGTGATTATGGCTGTCAATTTGGCTCGTTGTTCGTGAACAGCTCGTGTTCGGCTCGTTAAGCAACTCGTGTTCGGCTCGTTAAGCAACTCGTGTTCGGCTCGTTTGTTAAGCCTAACGAGTCGAACACGAGCAAATTTTTTAGCTCAAAATGTAAACGAGCCGAACACGAACAACAATTTGTTAGCTTGTTTCGGCTCGAAATGGCTCGAAAAAAAAATTATATAACTTTTTATATAACAATATATTACATATATTATTTATATAATAATATATTATATATATTTATGTCTAAGTTTAAATCATAACA
>JXCR01085470.1:0-27741 GCA_002079205.1 Phalaenopsis hybrid cultivar | reverse complement strand
ATATGAGTTTTTAATTTTAAGAAGATTTTTGTTCACGGAATGTCTTATTTGTTGAACTTGATGCTTAAATCTAGTTGATCACTCATTTTGAATGTGGTTTGGGTAAACGATGTCTAATATATTTAGAGGCTACAAAATTTATTATCAGTTATTTTTAGCGAATATAGTCCATATTTTTGGGTTGGAGAAGATTATGGTGCTGCCTATGGGTGAAAGAGACAGGTGATAGGGAGGGGGAGAGGTCCATGTCTGGTCTGTAGAAAATCTAAAGGTGTTGTTAATGGAAAGAATTGTAAGTACTACACCATGTTAGGAGAGATAGTGCCAAGGAGAATAGTGGAGGAGGGAAGAGGTAGGAGAGATTGAATGAGATTGAGGTGGTGGACAGTTTTTTTATAAGCAGCACATTGAAAACACCATGTAAGGAGAGAGTGCTAAGGAGAATAGTGGAGGAGGGAAGAGGTAGAAGAGAGTGAATGAGATTGAGGTTGTGGACAGTCTTCTTATAAGCAGCACATTAAGATTACTTTGAGAAGGAAAGTCGCCTTATTAATTGGCTGTTGACCAGTGAATGTAAGAGAATATAGGCCATTATTTTGGGTTAGAGATGATAATGGTGCTGCTTATAAGTGAGAAAAACAGGTGATAGGGAAGGGGGAGGGGGCCATGTCCGGTTTGTAGAGAATCTAAAGGTGGCGTTGTTAATGGAAAGAATTGCAAGTACTACCAAGTAGCGGAGATAGTGCTNGGGAAGGGGGAGGGGGAGGGGGAATGAGATTTAGGTGGTGGTGGCGTTCTGTGGTACTTGGTTTCCATATAATCTGATCTGCTGGGACATAAAATGGTATGGTTTGAAATTAATGTTAATCTGGTTTTAGTGTCAAATAAATATTATAGGCGAAAGACGACTGTATAGAGGGATGGTAGAAGATTTTAGTGTAATGTTGCTTGGTTGTCGGGTTGCATAAGTTTGCTTTCTTTTGCTTCTAGTGAAGCTTACTCAGCTCAAGAAACTTTGTTTTTGGCTTCTGTCACTTAGGCTCTTTTGTGAATATTTAGTGTGGGATTTGCAATGAGATTGTTGATTTTGGTGTTAGTTTGTACTCCTAAAAATGGTTCTAGTGGCGGCTAAAGAGACCGGGAGTGGGAGGGCTATAAAATTGGAAAGAGTGAAGAAGACAGGGCATGATATTTGGCTTTCATTGAAAGAATGCGAGTATGTTTTAAAATTGATACCGGTTAGTTTTGAGATCGGTTTCTATGAGGGATGTTTATAAGCATTACTTTTCAATGAGTGAATGGAAATCTTTTTTGCTTTTACTTTGTTTGTTATCTTTAGTGAATATAGTCCATGTTTTTGGGTTAAAGAAGATTATGGTGCTGCTTATAGGTGAAAGAGACGGGTGCTAGAGAGGGGGGAGGGGTCCATGTATGTTCTGTAAAGAATCTAAAGTTGGTGTTGTTAATGGAAATAATTGCAAGTGCTACCGAGTAGGGGGAGTTAGTGCTAAGGAGAATAGTGGGGGAGGGAAGAGAGAGGAAATGAGATCGAGGTGTTGGAGTGTCATCTTATAAGAAGCACAATAAAGTTACTTTGAGGAGGAAAGTCATCTTATTAATGGGTTATTGGCCAGTGAATATAAGTGAAAAAGACTGGTGATAGGGACGGAGAGGGGTCCATGCCTGGTCTGTAGAGAATTTAAAGGTGGTGTTGTTAATGGAAAAAATTGCAAGTACTACCAAGTAGGGGAAGATAGTGCTAAGGAGACTAGTGGGGGAGAGAGGAGGGGAGGAGAGGGGGAATGGGATTGAGGTGGTGTTGGCATTCTGTGGTGCTTGTTTTCCATGTATGACTGATAGGAATAATCCGATCTGCTAGGACAAAAAAAGGAATGGTTTGAAATTAATGTTAAATCAAGTTCGAGTGTCAAATAAACAATATAAGAGGGAGGGTAGAAGAATATAGTATAATGTTGTATGGTTGTTGGATTGCGTAATTTTACTTTCTTTTGTTTCTAGTAAAGCTTACTCAACACAAGAAACTCTGTTGTTAGACTTTGTCGGTAAGGTAGGGGTGCAAGTGAGTCAAGCCGACTCGAGCTCAACTCGATAAATGGCTCGTGANTAAGTTTCCTTATTAATTTAAAATAGTGTTTTGATTTGTTCACCATCCAGGGCTAGTTTGTTTCGACACAATTAGTCAGAAGTTACTTGGGCTGAGTTTTGTACTGTGTTTCACAAGTATTTAATATTTACCTTAACTTTTTCTAAACTTATTTATCGCGCTTGTTTCAATTATACGTCGCGTTTGGTAACCAGATTTTAGCAGAATATTTCTGAGTTTTAACGTAAATCCAACAAAAAAAAGAGAAATTAAATCCACACTTCTCTAAGTCCAACTGCTCTTCTCTTTTATTACTTTTTTAACGTAAATTTGATTATTATGTAGATGTAATGGATTTAGCTTAGAAAAAGTTACACGAGTGAATTTATATCAAATACAACAAACAAATTTAGTAGATATAACCTTAAATTGAACCAAACACTATTCTGAATTTACATCATATAGTTTTGAAGTCGTTTTGAGCATCTCGAGTGAGACTTTTGCCTCATATTGGTTGAGACGTGCCTCACCTCATTTCTATTGAGACGGTGCCTCTCGTGCTTAGTTTTCTTTACTTGTATTAAATGATTCAAAATATGATTTGAAGTCACAATGTCATGCGTAAGAGCTCCCTTTCCCTTATTCAAGCTTCCCAGATTTGTCGTCTGCTGCGGTACTATCATTGTGGTTGTTTGATCCTTCCATTACAATAATCTTCTACTTATGCCGGTAAAGCTACTTGTTGCACCACTATCGTTGGATGCTTTTACTATCGTCATCATCGCCAGCTGATCCTGTTTCCGTTGTCGCTTGCTGCTTTGGCTTTTGATTATTTATTATGTTTTTATTTAAATCCATGCAGCTATTATGTTCGTTGAATAATAGGAGTAAGAGAAGTCTACTTATATAATATTTTACAGCTTATGTATTTTTTATTTCATACAAATGCAACTCTTTTTATCATGCTAGAGTGTTAATATGTTTTTTTTTCTGCTAGTGTTAATATATATATTTGTGTGTGGTTGCGTGTGTGTGTGAGTTATAATGCTTATTAATTTTTTTTACCCCTTTATTTTGACTGACTTAGTTTCAAACTGTGAGACTTATGTCTCAATCCGCCTCGACGGTTGCACCTTGCCTGACAAACAAAAAAAATGCTAATGTTCAATTGTGTGGTTTTAAATTTTGAACTTGAAAATAACGTTGAACAAATTCTTTTATACTAACAATTGAACTGATCAGTTTGGCTTGGTTTTGGATTTTAAATGCTTTGAACGGATCTACTCATAATTCAATATTGAATCAGTTCTGTGTAGAAGTTTAGAATTAATAAAAATAATGTGGGTAAATGTTGAAATTAAGTGGATGTAAGTTGGATACTTCTATTTTTTGCCTTACTTTTGATCGTTGATCTAACTTGAAATGAAGTGCATTTATTTTGAAGTCACCTTCTCTTTTATATTTTTTGAGGTTTCTCTTATGTTCCTCTTACTTTTTCAAATTTGAATGTGAGTTTATAAATATGGTAAATGAAATAATCTCTCTTTCCCCATGTCTTCATTTTCTCCTAGTACTTCATTTTGATTTTGTACATTTACATATATGAGGACTAAGTCCTGTATTAATTCATTTAAATATTCTTTATTTTCTCTTTTATTGATGATGACATGAGGATTCTTTGAGTTTTTTGGTCGAGTGTGTCAGTTTCAAAAATCTCTTTTGTGTTGATTAATAAAACAAATGCGTAATTAATGATGACTTCATCAAAGCACTTCAATAACTCTTACTTTGAATAATGCTATAGAATAATAATTTTGATCAATTTATGGGTATATTACCTAAAATTTAAGTTTTTTGTTGCTTAGTGGTGCCTTTTAGATGTCCTTTTGTGCGTTAAAACATTTTATGTTGTTTGAAAAAAGTTATGTTTTGTTGTTAGATCCTCTTTGAAGGCTTAAATATATTTGGCTGCTTCTCCTTATCTACTGGGTAATAATGTTTAAACCACCTACACTTGTGCTGATTCTGACTTTTATTTAAAATTTAACACTTCAAACTTTGTTATCATTTTGTTTGTGAACAAGTTTTAGTGTATTTCTCTAGTATCAAATGTCTCTACTCCTGATCAAATTTTAGACATTCTCAAAAAGCATCTTTCCAACTCATGATCCATTTAGGTCCATGACTAACGTTTTTATGGAAGCTATTGCGACCATTTTATTTTCAATATGCATTACAAGTAAAATAGGAATGGCTATCTCCTCTCTTAGCTTTTGCCATTTTCTACAAAATATTTCCTTTTCCAAGCATATAACTCCATCTCTTCTCTCTCAGGAACGCACTCCATTTTGCTAGTTCATATTTTTAAGTGTATTTGAGAGCGCCTCTTAGTAGGATTTATCACCGGATTTACTCAATCCAGTCTAAATTTTTATTTGAAATATGCTTTAGTCGCCCTTATAAATCATCCCTTCTTATTTCATACCAAATTGTAAAATAAAAATTCAATCAAAACCCAAACACCTTAGCCTAATTTTTTTATATTAATGGCCTTAGCCATTTGATTTTTTTAATGCATTTTCATGTGACTATTAAGGCAATGCTTGATATGTATTAGGCCTATGGAAACTCAGCAAATGAAGTATGAGAGTTCTAACTCAAATTTGAATAAAGTTATCATATGATATCATTGGTGCATTAGTCTGGGTATTAGAAATCCTAGAAATGTCATGCAAATGATTATATGTTGGCTTCAAAATGTTTGGGGTTTTAAGTTGGTGAAAAATTAAGATATAGATGTTAAATAGGAAAGTGGTAGCTTGGATCAGTTCTTGAAGTCACGATTTATATGGCATTGGAATTTATGCAACATCCTATTTCCCATCAATCTTCTAAAAAATAAACAACTGTGAACTCAAATAAGAAGTAATAAGTTTGAATTAAGAAGATTAGATGAAGCAAAGGAAAAAGATTTGGAACATAAGAACCTGCCTAGGTTTAGTTGGCTTTGAAACTCTTGATAGAAATTATTAGTATTGATGCGGAACAAATTAGTGATGATTCAAGACTAATTAACTAAGGCTAGTAATGACTCGTCGGTTTGTCTTGTTATCAGTGCTTGAAGTAAACACAACTCATGGCTTCTTAATATGAACCTGTAAATGCCTAAATTATGATTGATATTATATTCTTTTATGTTTATTTTTTAAAAGCTAGAAGCATTTTTCTTGTAACATGGTATGACATAAACTCATAAAATTTGTATATTAATATGTCATAAATGAAAAATATCTTTTAAAATTTAAATATAAGAAAAAAATGAATTAAATTCTAAAACTTAAACTCCATAGTGATGCGGAGTTGGGTTAGATAATTGAAATGACTCAATTGATTGATGAGGGAGTCTCCTAGGAGAGTGTACAACAACGCTAACAAGGCTTTATCCCACCAAGTGAGGTCGGCTACATGAATCTTTTTCTCAATTGTGTTCTATTAAGTGTCATATTTTCACTTAATTATGATAAATTAAGATCATTTTTTATACAACAAACTAGTCTTGTTAGGCCTACTTCTACATTTCTACACATCAGTCAAATCTAAAACGTCTATTCTCTTAACTGGGTCATTAGATGATCAACGTTTAATGTGATCTAAGGTGACTCTCTCTAATCTTGTTTGCAATATTTAATTTTATGCTTATCTTTTATCGTCCAACATTCCGCGCCATAAAACATTGCTAGTTTCACCACCATCTTAGAAAATTTCTTTTTAAGTTTAAGAGATACTTCTCTATTAGGTCTGACACGTTTCTCCATTTTGACGATTCAAATTAAGTTCTACTAATAACATCTCCATCTATATAACATCACATTGAACAATAGACCCAAGATATCTAAAATGCTCACTTCTGTTAAGGCTTGATCACCCATTTTTACAGCCCCATCACTTGATCTACTACTAAATTTACATTTCATATATTCAATTTTAGATCTACTCAGACGAAAGCCTTTAGACTCTAAAGATGACCTTCATAGTTCAATTTTTTCTTGAACTCTTTATCTGTCTTATTCATAAGAAGGTTATCATCAACGATGTTTAGGAGAGATTAAGAGGGATATTTAGGCTAAGTGATTAATGGATTTAAGTATATAGAGAGTGGCAATTTATATTGAGGATTTTGGATTTCTGTCTACAACCTATAATTCCTGCATGTTTCATCATTTTTTTTTTTGGGTAGAGATTCAAATTGGCTAATTTTAAGCTTGAATTGTATGGAATTGAGTCTGCTGTGGATCTAAAAAGTTTGATTAATTTTGGACAAGTATTAGTAGTGAAATTGGCTTTTGGAAGGGTTAGGGGTCAGTTTTGTCCAGAATATATTATGTTTAGGGTTTTTATTAGCAATTTTAATTGATCGAGAGAAATCTAAGGATTATTCTTGGAAAATTTTACAACCTGTTTTATGATCCATAGGCTAAATGATCTTAAAAATTTTGATGCAATTAGCATAGAATTGATCTGTTAATTGAAAGTGATTCCGAAATTGGTCTAGAATTTTAGCCATTAGATTAATTTTTTAATTAGGCTTCAGGATTAGAATTAAGGAAGGAAAATTTTGATATTCTATTTAAAAACACGATAAAAACATGGATTCAGGAAAATAATAGAAAATTTAAAAGAAAAGTTACAAGAATGTAAATAATCTTACTCACCAAATCAATGATCTCAACGATTCACTCAAACTCTTGTTAAGACCAGCCACCAAGGCTACCATAATCACCTTGAAATAATTCAATTTTGCTTAAAACATGAACTCCTTTTAAGTTTGAAAATTAAGTGCCTTGTAAAAGATGTTTCTTCCCCAAAAGGCATATTCTCTGCACGTCAAAAATCAAAGCCCAAAAGAAGAGAGAAGTTCGACGATTGAAATGGCTCTTTGACGTGGTCAACACAATGCCATTCTTCTTATTTGCTTGGTAGCCCCCGACTTGACTTTGATCTCCACCTAAGCATAGAATACTTAATCAAGATTGTTGATTTATGGTCAACATATATATGAAATAAATGCACAAACTCACTAACAAATACTTAAATATCAGCATTTTAACATGGAATGCACAAATACTATTGGCATAATAGAAAAGTGACTTGAGCTAATTTTATGCTTTTCATTTGGACTGGCTCTTGGTAATAGGCCTCCTGAATGTGAAGCAGCTCCCTTGACCTTATCTCTGGTAGTAGGTCTCACATTGGTGCTTGTAGGCCCCACCTTAGGTCCACTGCTTTTGATAATGGGCCCCTGCTTTGTATCCACCATTATGAGCTACATCACATAGCCATTGGAATTATATTCCAAGCCTACACTTTTTAAGCTAGCAAAGTAAGACAAAATATGATGAAAAAGTGAATGAATAAAGCTAATATGTGCTCCTCAACAAATCATTCCTCAAGCTAGTAGGTTTCCAAGTTTTTTTTTTCCAATTATGGCTTCCAAATCAGTTGAATAAGATTTTGTTGCAAGTTGAGATTTTACTCTTGACATGATTTAATTTAGTTTTTTATTGAAAAATTTTTAAATTTTTTTTTTTCCAAAAGGGTATAATTAAAGTAATTTTGATTACAAATCATTAATGAAATTTTAAGGATTGACAACTTAATTATCTTGTCTACCTCTTTTGTCTCGTTTGTGAGATATTCATTATGACCTTCGTGTTACTGTCTCTATTTAAAGAATTAGATGTTGCTTCTCATTCCTATGCTACGCTTGATGCCTCCCTTCAATATTTATATTGGATTCAAAACTTTAATATGATTTTCAAGGAAATCAATTAGCTATATTCTCATAAGACATCTTGCATCTAATTGATGAATTCAAGAGAAGAGTAATAAAATCCAAAGCTTAAAGAATAGTTCATTTTTAAGGCCCATTGAAACTTCAAATCAGTAGTCTTGTTACATTTTTTGCTGCCTTATTCGCTACCTCGTGGTATCCTCTCCAATTGGTGATTAGGGCTGTCAATTTGCCTCGTTGTTCGTGAACAGCTCGTGTTCGGCTCGTTCCTTAAGCCTAACGAGTTGAACACAAGCAAATTTTTTAGCTCAAAATGTAAACGAGCTGAACACGAACAACAGTTTGTTAGCTCGTTTCGGCTCGAAATATCGAAAAAAAAAAATATATAATTTTTTATATAACAATATATTACATATATTATTTATATAATAATATATTATATATACTTATGTCTAAGTTTAAATCATAACACCTCATGTGACAATGTGGTTAGTGTATTTTTTTGTATATATTTGATCCAGGTTCGAATCTCACACTTTACATATATTTTTCTCAATTTTAGTTTTACAAGCCAATTTCGAGCTGAACACGAGTCGAACACAAATATTTAAATCGAGTCGAACACGAACACACTGTTCACGAGTTGATTTCGAACACGAGCCGATTTCAAACAGGAGCTATTTCGAACAAGCCGAACACGAGCCAAGCCTGAGCTTGCTCAAGCTCGGCTCGTTTACAGCCCTACTGGTGATATAGATAATGGATGTAACCTTCAAAATATCAGTACATTTTCCATCGTTTTTACAGTTATCTTATGAATCTCAATCTTCAATCCTTAATATGTTTACTAAGCCTACCTTCTAGTTTTTCCTCATCATCTGCAATTAGTTACAATACAATGTGTGTTAGTGCCGCAATATGTGAGGTCGGTCTCAAGCTTTGGAAGTATATCTTTTTTTCATGTAACATTGAATTATAAATTTTCTAAATCTTAAATGGCACTCATACTTGCAAATATGTATTCTGATCATGAATTGCTGAAATCCATGAAGAGATTACTTGTAGTCTAGCATCTATGAATTTCCTAGAGTAATAATTAGAATGAAAGATATTTCAATTCTATTGCTTTTGAATGTTTTAGCATTCATAGTACCAATTAACGCCAAAGATAACAAATAACAGCGAAAGTAAAACATTTATGAATTTCCATTTTTTTTTATTTTTGGATAACCATATCATTTTTTTATGCAACATCTAATAGATGAATTCTTTCAAAGAAAGAAATTTTCATGCTCCGTAAAACATAAAGGGAGCTTTTTGATGCATTCCAATATAACAAAACCAGCACATAATCTATAAACTAAGATAAACACCAATGATAAAGCAAATTTTTTATGTTGTATTCCATGAATAATCTATTCCCTGAATAAGAATTCATTTAGAAAGATGCCATGTTAATAAAGGTGGATGTGAAGGGAGTTATAGCGATACGGATTAGTGAAAGGCTGTATTGTAAGTATGAAAGTAAGACTACACTATGGTTTAAGCTTGGAAGAATAGACCGGATGAACCATCAAGAGCCTCAAAATTTTTCATCTAGAGAAGCAAATGGATGATTAATGTAGATTTTGAGCTAGAAAGTGTTGAGGTTGGGGTGGTGTAGAATGCTAAGGACGATTTCATTAACTGTGTGTGCAAGTTCAAATGTTACTTTATTATTTTTTTTTCAAGTTGGTTCTTTGTTGGTGAGAATGCAAATGGGGATATCCCTGGCTTCAGTGACTAGTTGGCGGCAGGAAGAAGAAGCAAAGTTGGTTAGTAAGATCGGTTTAGGTAAAGATGTGGAGGAGAGAGAGGTGTAAAAATTGAGTTTTGATTTAGCCTTGATGTTAAAAATTTACTATTAAAAAGACTTTTGTTCACTGAATGGCTTATTTGTTGAACTTGATGCTTAAATTTGATTGATTACTCATTTTGAATGTGGTTTGAGTAAACGATGTCTAGTATATATAGAGGCTACAAAATTTATTATCAGTTTGGTTTTGTAGATGGATTTTTTAATTGTCAAGTGAATAAAACGAAGTGACTTGAGTTTGTTGGCATTCCCAAGGTGAATGCAAGCGTTAGTCTTTTAAAAGGAAAAAAAGGTCATCTTGGCTAAAGAAATGGGATTAGGGTAAATGATTTTGAGTTATTGAAAGGTGTAACATATGAGTTTTTAATTTTAAGAAGATNATCCATGAAGAGATTACTTGTAGTCTAGCATCTATGAATTTCCTAGAGTAATAATTAGAATGAAAGATATTTGAATTCCATTGCTTTTGAATGTTTTAGCATTCATAGTACCAATTAACGCCAAAGACAACAAAATAACAGCGAAAGTAAAACATTCATGAATTTCCATTTTTTTTAATTTTTGGATAACCATATCATTTTTTTATGCAACATCTAATAGACGAATTCTTTCAAAGAAAGAAATTTTCATGCTCCTTGGAGTAATTGAATTCTAAATAGCTAAAACTTAAAAAATAAAGGGAGCTTTTTGATGCATTCCAATATAACAAAACCAGCACATAATCTGTAAACTAAGATAAACAGCAATGATAAAGCAAATTTTTTATGTTGTATTCCATGAATAATTTATTACCTGAATAAGAATTCATTTAGAAAGATGCCATGTTAATAAAGGTGGATGTGAAGGGAGTTATAGCGATACGGATTAGTGAAAGGCTGTATTGTAAGTATGAAAGTAAGACTACACTATGGTTTAAGCTTGGAGGAATAGACCGGATGAACCATCAAGAGCCTCAAAATTTTTCATCGAGAGAAGCAAATGGATGATTAATGTAGATTTTGAGCTAGAAAGTGTTGAGGTTGGGGCGGTGTAGAATGCTAAGGACGATGTCATTAACTGTGTGTGCAAGTTCAAATGTTACTTTATTTTTTATTTTTTTTTCAAGTTGGTTCTTTGTTGGTGAGAATGCAAATGGGGATATCCCTGGCTTCAGTGACTAGTTGGCGAGTAGGAAGAAGAAGCAAAGTTGGTTAGTGAGATCGGTTTAGGTAAAGATGTGGAGGAGAGAGAGGTGTAATAATTGAGTTTTGATTTATCCTTGATGTTAAAAATTTACTATTAAAAAGACTTTTGTTCACTGAATGGCTTATTTGTTGAACTTGATGCTTAAATTTGATTGATCACTCATTTTGAATGTGGTTTGGGTAAACGATGTCTAGTATATATAGAGGCTACAAAATTTATTATCAGTTTTGTTTTGTAGATGGATTTTTTAATTGTCAAGTGAATAAAAAGAAAGTGACTTGAGTTTGTTGGCATTCCCAAGGTGAATGCAAGCGTTAGTCTTTTAAAAGGAAAAAAAGGCCATCTTGGCTAAAGAAATGGGATTAGGGTAAATGATTTTGAGTTATTGAAAGGTGTAATATATGAGTTTTTAATTTTAAGAAGAGTTTTGTTCACGGAATGTCTTATTTGTTGAACTTGATGCTTAAATCTAGTTGATCACTCATTTTGAATGTGGTTTGGGTAAACGATGTCTAATATATTTAGAGGCTACAAAATTTATTATCAGTTATTTTTAGCGAATATAGTCCATATTTTTGGGTTGGAGAAGATTATGGTGCTGCCTATGGGTGAAAGAGACAGGTGATAGGGAGGGGGAGAGGTACATGTCTGGTCTGTAGAAAATCTAAAGGTGGTGCTAAGGAGAATAGTGGAGGGAAGAGGTAGGAGAGATTGAATGAGATTGAGGTGGTGGACAGTCTTCTTATAAGCAGCACATTAAAAACACCATGTAAGGAGAGATAGTGCTAAGGAGAATAGTGGAGGAGGGAAGAGGTAGGAGAGAGTGAATGAGATTGAGGTTGTGGACAGTCTTCTTATAAGCAGCACATTAAGATTACTTTGAGAAGGAAAGTCGCCTTATTAATGGGTTGTTCACCAGTGAATGTAAGATAATATAGACCATTATTTTGGGTTAGAGCTGATAATGGTGCTGCTTATAAGTGAAAAAAACAGGTGATAGGGAAGGGGGAGGGGTCCATGTCCGGTTTGTAGAGAATCTAAAGGTGGCGTTGTTAATGGAAAGAATTGCAAGTACTACCAAGTAGCGGAGATAGTGCTAAGGAGAATAGTGGGGGAGGGGGAGGGGGAGGGGGGAGGGTGGAGAGGGAATGAGATTCAGGTGGTGGTGGTGTTCTGTGGTGCTTGGTTTCCATATAATCTGATCTGCTGGGACATAAAAAGGTATGGTTTGAAATTAATGTTAATCTGGTTTGAGTGTCAAATAAACATTATAGGCAAAAGACGACTGTATAGAGGGATGGTAGATGATTTTAGTATAATGTTGCTTTGCTGTCGGGTTGCATAAGTTTGCTTTCTTTTGCTTCTAGTGAAGCTTACTCAGCTCAAGAAACTTTGTTTTTGGCTTCTGTCACTAAGGCTCTTTTGTGAATATTTAGTGTGGGATTTGCACTGAGATTGTTGATTTTGGTGTTAGTTTGTACTCCTAAAAATGGTTCTAGTGGCGGCTAAATAGACAGGGAGTGGGAGGGCTATAAAATTGGAAAGAGTGAAGAAGACAGGGCATGATATTTGGCTTTCAGTGAAAGAATACGAGTATGTTTTAAATTTGATGCCGGTTAGTTTTGAGATCGGTTTCTATGAAGGATGTTTATAAGCATTACTTTTCAGTGAGTGAATGGAAGTCTTTTTTGCTTTAACCGTGTTTGTTATCTTTAGTGAATATAGTCCATGTTTTTGGGTTAGAGAGATTATGGTGCTGCTTTTAGGTGAAAGACACAGGTGCTAGGGAGGGGGGAGGGGTCCATGTATGTTCTGTAAAGAATCTAAAGTTGGTGTTGTTAATGGAAATAATTGCAAGTGCTACCGAGTAGTGGGAGTTAGTGCTAAGGAGAATAGTGAGGGAGGGAAGAGGGAAGAGGGAAGAGAGAGGGAATGAGATCGAGGTGGTGGAGTGTCATCTTATAAGAAGCGCAATAAAGTTACTTTGAGGAGGAAAGTCATCTTATTAATGGGTTATTGGCCAGTGAATGTAAGTGAAAAAGACGGGTGATAGGGACGGAGAGGGGTCCATGCCTGGTCTGTAGAGAATTTAAAGGTAGTGTTGTTAATGGAAAAAATTGCAAGTACTACCAAGTAGGGGAAGATAGTGCTAAGGAGACTAGTGGGGGAGAGAGGAGGGGAGGAGAGAGGGAATGGGATTGAGGTGGCATTGGCATTCTGTGGTGCTTGTTTTCCATGTATGACTGATAGGAATAATCCGGTCTGCTAGGACAAAAAAAAAGGAATGGTTTGAAATTAATGTTAAATCAGGTTCGAGTGTCAAATAAACAATACAGGAGGGAGGGTAGAAGAATATAGTATAATGTTGTATGGTTGTTGGATTGCGTAATTTTGCTTTGTTTTGTTTCTAGTAAAGCTTACTCAACACAAGAAACTCTGTTGTTAGCCTTTGTCGGTAAGGTAGGGGTGCAAGTCAGTCAAAGCCGACTCGAGCTCGCTCGATAAATGGCTCGTGAACTGAGATCAATGAGCTAACAAGCCAAACTCAAGCCAACCCCGACTCATTATCTCGTGAGCTGGCTCGTTTAAAAAAAATATTAACATAAAATATTCTTAAAATATATTAAATTTCAAAATTTATCTTTAAGATATTAAATGTATTGAGAAAGTAATATTTTTTATTGTATATTAAGTGATTTATTATTATTTATCTTTTAATTATTCTTTTTTATTTGTCAACTTACTATACATTTATTTTAAATTAATATTATTTTCTATTTTATATTAAACAAGCCGGCTCGCGAACGGGCTTAAACTCATAGACTTAAGCTCGAGCTCGATAAAATTAATCAAGCTCAAGCTAAGGGCAGTTCGAGCTCGACTCGACTCATTTTCACCCTTACAATAAGGTTATTTTGTGAATATCTAGCTTGAAAATTTCAATGAGATCGTTGNTATTAAATGTATTGAGAAAGTAATATTTTTTATTGTATATTAAGTGATTTATTATTATTTATCTTTTAATTACTCTTTTTTATTTGTCAACTTACTCTACATTTATTTTAAATTAATATTATTTTCTATTTTATTAAACAAGCCGGCTCGCGAGTGGGCTTGAACTCGTAGACTTAAGCTCGAGCTCGATAAAATTAATCAAGCTCAAGCTAAGGGCGGTTCGAGCTCGACTCGACTCATTTACACCCTTACAATAAGGTTATTTTGTGAATATCTAGCGTGAAAATTTCAATGAGATCGTTGATGTTGGTTTTAGTTTTTACTCTTAATAGACGGAGTGGGAGGGCCATAGAATTGGAAAGAGTGAAAAAGATGGGGCATGATATTTGGCTTTCAGTGAAGTATTTCCAGGATGTTTTAAAATTACTGCTAGTTGGTTTTGAGGTAGGGTTTTATGAGGGATGTTTATAATCATTCCTTTTCAGTGGGTGAAGGGAAATCTTTCTTGCATTAATTAATGTGTTATCTTTAGCGTGTAGGTTTTTAGTTTTAGTTATTTGTTAATATGATATAATTTGGGATTTTTATTAGAGTTCAACATGAGTAATTCAGTGAACACTTCAGTTCACAAAAGCCAACTTGTAAAGACTATCAGAGACCTTAATTATATAATAAAGAAAAGATTAGAAGGTTTTAAATTTCAGCAAAGCTTAAAGTATTGATATTTATCAAAAGTTGAATACCATGCTAATGTATAAATAATTGGGAAAAGGCTTATGATGTTTAATCTTTCTTTATGCAATTAGTGAACAATGCAGCTATTGAAATTTGGACTAAATTAGCACATAAGAATAAATATAAATCATCGAAGCAAATTTTAATTTTATTAAGTGCAAAGTTATCCATATTTATGAAAATAGTTTATTAAACATGAAGTGAGTAAACATTATTATTATTGTAATTAATAAATAAAATTCTTATGAATAAACTAATAAGATTTAACATGAAGTTAATTAAACAGGCTCTGGTTCTTTGAAAACATAAATCATAACAAAGTCTTTATGAGGATGATGGATCTTAAATTGGATTATTCTAGGCTAGCATGTGACTCGAGGACATCAAATCAAACAGCTAAGCTCTAGCTGCTTTTGACTTATAGCTTGTAAGCCTGTGAGTTGACCCATGCCAGAAAGATATGTGCTTTGCATATACTACAGTGTGAGATATTGAATATATTAAACGGCATGTATTATTATGTTTTGTTTCTTTTTTATTGTGTGTTTTATTTAAATCAATGTTTGTTTGCATATTTGTTTGCTTAAATTAAGTGTCTTTGAAACAAGTGAAAATATTGTGTGTGATTTGTTTCCAAAATCAAAAGCCAAACGTTACTGGCTTAACATGTTTCTTAATTTAAATTGTTTTTTATATGGAATTAAACAAGAAAAAATGAAATTAAATATGAAAATGTTAGCTCCCAGTCTTTTTCATACATTCTTTATACAATAACTCCTCAAATTCTTTCGAGACCTTTCAATTTCCTTGGAGGATAGGCTATCTTGTGATTACATGGCTTTGCATTGAACTGAATAAAGTATTATTATGTAATCATTAAGAAGTAATTCTTTGTTGGAAGTTAATAAATTACTAATTTAAGCATTGTTTTATTTTTGTATGTTTGGAAATTAAGGTGTTAATAACTAATTACAATTCAAATATAGCTATTAATTATTTCAAATTGAAGATTTTTTTTTTTTTGGGTTGGATTTTACCCGAATAATTAGGGTCACATGATAGTTTTAATCATGCTTAATTAGTTATTGATGAATGATAAACTTTGTAGTTATCCAACATATAATTAGCAATTTTGTGGAAATTTTTTATTTTTACTGATATAAATTAAATTATAGTTAGCTAATTTGTAATTATATCTCATCAAGTGATTTAATAAACATCTTGAATGGCCTGATCATTATAATTTTTTGNGTGCATTCTCGTGTGCCTGCCGCAATGGAACCTTACATACCCGCTCATTTACCTTTGGTGGAGGACCCTTACAAATCTGGAGCTCTATTACGCGCCCCTACTGATTCCCGATATCTCCCTCTACCTCCTGCTTATGCTACTCATTCAAGTGATCCTTATGCAGCAGCGGAGGATCCTTACAGACCTGGTGCTGTGAGTCGTGGTCCACTTTCGATAGATTCTCGATATATTGCTCCAGCTCCGCTTCCTTCTTCAGCTGATCCATATGGATCAGGACCTCAATATGTGCTAGTTGATGCTCGACATCTTCAATTATCCAATGCACCACCTGTTGATCCATATCATCGTCGACTGGTTAGTGATGCTTATCGTCAGCCGTTGGATCTGCGCGGCTATCCTGAATCCCATGTTTCTTTGGACCGGTACGTGCTTTTCAGCTCCTTTTATGAGTGTAAAATTTTCTATGTAAAAATTGTATTTTGCAACTAATGGCATCTTTATTGTCGTAGATATATTTTTTATTCATTTTATTAATTAATATAGTGGTGTAGAACTACAAATGCTTGGATATAGCATCAAACATATGTTGGAAACTTAGCTTGTAATGCCAAATTTTTTTTTAGGGGGAGATTTACATACATACCACACAATTCTTATGTATTTACATATCTAACACTCAAGGTTTGAGATTTACACTTGTAACTTTTTGTTGTCATAAGCTGTTGCTTGAAAAGGACGAGGTGTATTTTACTTATAAAAATGTAGTGATGGCATTGGTCTTTTTTTGTGCTGTAAAACATTTGAGTGGTAACCATGTAAATATGAATGTTTCGTTGTTAGATGTGTAAATACTTACATAAGAATTGTGTGGTATGTATGTAAATGGCTGGAGTCCCTGGAGTCCATGTCCTTTAGTCTAATTTATTTAACTTATTCGTGTAAATATACTGTATATCAAATAGCCAAAATGGTCTCTACATTCTTTAGGTGTGTCAATTTTAATGTCTTGTTAGGTTGTTAAATTTGATCCATCTGCTGTCATTTTTCCAAGGGGCATTTTACATTCCACACAATTCTCATGTATTTAGATAAAGCATGGACTTTTATATTTACATATTACATAACATTCAAATCTTTCATTTAACATCAAAATTACCACTGGCTATAAAACCTTTTAAAAGTGAAATATACATTTTCATGCATAGGTTATGTAAATATCGAATTTTAGATGTTAGATATGTATATAGAAAGGTATTGTATGGTATGTATGTAAATTTATGCACATTTAATGAGTTTAGGGATTAATTCAAACTCCTAAAAATAAAATCTTATAATATACGTATTCATTCATATCATTCATATCATCAATGATTGTTAAGTTAACAAAATCATTAACTACAGTTACAGGGATCAAATCATCGCATCTGAGTACCATCGGCTTCAACCTGCACGAGATGGCGAACTGGACGCACGCTCAGATCAGATTCCCCACGCAAGCTATTTGTCGTCAGCTTTCAATGATGCTGCTCCCAGATCTTATACCGAAAACCGGGTTGACATAGCCAACGCGCCCGTCTCTTCACGATATGCATTTGCCGGCGCTGCGCCTACATATCGTTGATGATCTGAAATCATCTGTCGGCGTCTTATTGGGCTCAATCTTGACTCGTGAATTATTGGTAGAATGTTGGTGGAAATGTGAACTATGGATTGTGCCCTTCTGAATTACCATTTTTATTCTGCTTAAGAAACTTGTTTAGCCCGACTGGCCTTTTAAGTGCATCATGAAACATCATGTGCGTTTCTTATTAGAATTTGGTAACTCTGCTGCTGTGGGCTTTTTGGTATTTAGTTTTATATTTTGGGTGTGGTTTTTTAGTTTATATTGGGATAGGATTTTTATGATATTCTGGTCTAAAGATCATTATTTATGGTACTAGTTTGCAGCAAATGTTAAAGCGTAAGTTAAATCATGCAATTTGTTGAACTTGTTGCAATTTCTTCTGTGATGTTTTTTTTTGTAGGCGATTGATGCAATTTGCTGTGCTGTTATTGTATGTAACAANGTTTGCAGCAAATGTTAAAGCGTAAGTTAAATCATGCAATTTGTTGAACTTGTTGCAATTTCTTCTGTGATGCGTTTTTTTGTAGGCGATTGATGCAATTTGCTGTGCTGTTATTGTATGTAACAGAGTTAATTTATTCTAATAAGATGTAGTACTCTTTCTTTGGGATTTTTTTTGTAGAACTCATGTCTACATATTTACAAGGCCAATACAACTACATAAACTTTAGATTCGAGTATTTGTCAGTCATTTCAGATGTTGTAGCCTGCCAAATAGAGATCTGGGTTTTTTTTTTTTTTTTTGGTAAGTTGGGCATGTGAGAATGTGCTAGTGGCTTATGTTTATTTTCATTAAAAAAATGTGTATTGAAGTTATTAGTTTTACAAATTACATTGTAATTTAATGTAAAGCTTCTTTATAGATGAATTAAGGAATTTATAAAAGGTATCAAAGTGAAATCTAGTGTTCATGTGATTAAGCATCGATTTAGATCTCGTCTCGTAATGTGCGTTCATGTGTAATGAATTGAAGAGTATTTTCATTTGGGTTTTATTCCTTTTGAACTCTGCTAGTTTGATTTTTACTTGCATTTGATTTTTTTCTAGTTTGACTGATGTTATTGTCTTCAGATGATATGCTTGAAAATGGCTCTGATGGTTTACTTGAACATTCATNTATTAGTTTTACAAATTACATTGTAATTTAATGTAAAGCTTCTTTATAGATGAATTAAGGAATTTATAAAAGTTATCAAAGTGAAATCTAGTGTTGATGTGATTAAGCATCGATTTAGATCTTGTCTCGTAATATGCGTTCATGTGTAATGAATTGAAGAGTATTTTTGTTTGGATTCTATTCCTGATGTTATTATCTTCAGATGATATGCTTGAGAATGGCTCTGATTGTTTACTTGAACAAATTTTTTATATTCATTTTAACTTGAACATTCAATTTTTTCAAATTTTCTGACAGTGGAGAGTTGAAATGGAGTTTCGCGGGATTGAAGTTGATTCAGCACTGCACCTAATGTGAAAAATGCATCAGTATTTACTAGAATTATGTAAGTTTTAGTTGAATGAATCGTCACTGTCTCTTTTATTTACAATGAGAGAGAACCTACTGCTTGTTGCAACTTTTTCTGTTATTATAAATTTTAATTAAACACGGCCAAGTAATTCATTTAAAAAATAAAATTTAATGACATCCAAATTAAAATGGCAAAATAAATTATAATAAATCAGACCTAATATCTCAAAAACAAAATAAAATAAGCACCAGATGAGAAAATGTCTTAATATATAATGAGCTTAATCCAAGGAAATCATTGATTAGCTTATTGGCATTTTACTCTCGAGCAATTTGGACGAAAGGAATGGGAATATGGCATGATACACAGCCATCAGTTATCAGTCTCAACTAGTGCAAAAAATGTGAATTAACCACTAAAACCATGTTTAGCTTCAACAACAACGAAAAACATAGAGCTTAAAATTTCAAACTAAATTACAAAAGCCAACTAGCTGGACTGCAAATTCTGAGTGCATTTGTTCGCTAAATAGGAAAAAANATCAGACCCAATATCTCAAAAACAAAATAAAATAAGCACCAGATGAGAAAATGTCTTAATATATAATGAGCTCAATCAAAGGAAATCATTGATTAGTTTATTGGCATTTTACTCTCGAGCAACTTGGACGAAAGGAATGGGAATATGGCATGATACACAGCCATCAGTTATCAGTCTCAACTAGTGCAAAAAATGTGAATTAACCAATAAAACCATGTTCTTAGCTTCAACAACAACAAAAAACATAGAGCTTAAAATTTCAAATTAAATTACAAAAGCCAACTAGCTGGACTGCAAATTCTGAGTGCATTTGTTCGCTAAATAAGAAAAAACATATCCATTTTATGGAAAATTATAGNGAAAAAACAAATCCATTTTATGGAAAATTATAAAAATTCCCCCATGATTTCCTGGTTTAATAGCAACTGTCTGTGCGCCACTACATGAGATCAACTCAGCTTCTTTAAGGAATACACTTTCCAAATCCAGCATTAGGGTTTAAATTTCAACGCAATAATACTTCACAAGCCAATAGAAACATGAAGAATCCCAATATATCATGAAGCGTACTCGAACTCAAAACATCAGCTCTCAATAAGCCAATTTCGAGTGTTCACTTTGCCTAAAAATACAAATATTAATGACAAGTTTGAAAGATACCTTCTTTGATAATCAATATAATTCTTCATCACTGGAAATCATCATCGTCTGCCATCCTATTGGAAGGGTTAGATGAGGAATCATCTCCCACAACAATACAATTTTTTTCAACCTTGTTTCTCTTAACAGCCCTCTTTTCCACCATCTCTTCAACATCAGCCTTTTCATCACAAGTAGAATCAAACTTCGCCACAGTCTGAGATTTCTTTTCATCAACTTTCTTTGTCTCAACTGATTCAATTTCATTGGTAGAATTTTGTTCTTTCATAAAATCATTAGAATCATTATAAGATTTTGTCTTATCATCTTCATCTTCTAGGCATGATTGTTTTTCTCCAATGTCTGTTCCCACATTCGCCTCATTCTTAGATTGTAGGGACTCTATCAGATCCATAAGCTCCCTATTAATCTTCAAAAAAAGGCTCAAGGATCAATCAAAACTAAAAGGAATAATTTATTGGGAAATTTATAAACATTCCATACAATTCTTGTGCATTTACACACACACACACACACACACACACACATATATATATAAACTTATGCATGAAAATATGCATTTCACTTTTTTAAAGAGAGTAATAGTGGCATTTTTTATGCGATATTAAAAATTTGAGTGTTATTTAAAATTTAAGAGTTAAATGTGTGAATATCATGGGCATTTACAGCACCTGAATTTTGCTTTTTATGATCCACCCAAATTTTCATTATCACATAAAAAATACCACTATTTTAACTTTAAAAAGTGAAATATACACCTTTTTCATGCATAGGTAAGGTGGGAATATGTGAAAATTGAAATTTAGGTGTTACATATGTAAATACATAAGAATTGAGTGCATGTATGGAATTCTTCCTTGATTAAGTTAGCCAAGAAATTACCTGGGGATTCTGTAAGAAATCTGAAATATCATATGGACAAGCAGGGCACTTCTTCGTAATCTTCTGAGCTCTAAGAGTGCGACCACCCGCACTACTCCTCTCCCTCACAAAGGACTTATCAGCATATGAACCCAGCAAGCATGTCTTGCAGAAATTATGTGCACAAGGCGTCGTCAATGGCGAAGACAGTACTTTCCGGCAAATCAGACAGCTAAATTCTACAATAAAATAATAAAAACCATTACAAAAGAACACATAAAGAACAAATAGTAAAAAGGGCTGTCATTTGGTACAAGAGGCCTAAAATATATATTGAAACAAACCTTTTAATAGCTTCTCCTTCNCTAAATTCTACAATAAAATAATAAAAACCATTACAAAAGAACACATAAAGAACAAATAGTAAAAAGGGCTGTTATTTGGTACAAGAGGACAAACCTTTTAATAGCTTCTCCTTGACTGAATTGTTTTGGGTAACCCTAATGGCCACCTTTACTCTCTTTTGTTCATCATTATTTATGGTATACACGGGTTTCCTGCTGACAGGCGGCGGCTTCACCCATTTCCAACCATGTTCTTCCTAAAAGAGTATAAAGATGAAACAAAACAAAAGTTACAATTAATCATAGACAGGNTTTCCTGCTGACAGGCGGCGGCTTCACCCATTTCCAACCATGTTCTTCCTAAAAGAGTATAAAGATGAAACAGAACAAAAGTGTTACAATTAATCATAGACAGGAAAAAAAAAAATCAACAAAGGATATGCGGATCATGACAAATTCACTTCATAAAAATTTCCAGCAAAATATGGTAATCATGACAGAAAACACTTCATAAAAATTTTCATGCTGGTTACCAAAATGGACTGATTCGTTAAGGTGGTTTGATATAAGAGTTGCATATAGATTATAGAAAAATTTACATACATGACACTCGATTCCTATGTATTTACATATGTAAAACCAAAACTTCAATTTTTACATGCAAACCACTTTACCTATGCATGATTCATTGAGGTGGTTTGATATACGTGTATTTCACTTTTTAAAGGTTAAAACAGTTGTTGTTGATGTGATATGAAAGATATGAGTGGTATAAATGTAAAAGACAAAGTTTAGGTGCTAGATATGTAAATATAAACTAACTGGATGGTATGTATGTAAATGCCTTAAATGACGGAAATTAGAGTGAGCTAGACTGAAGTCATTCCGACGACTACGACAATTATCAAACAAAATAAGCATAAAAATGCAATTTTAGGGCTGGGTAGAATGGGTTGAAAAATATAAATCCTTACAACATAATCCCAAGATGGAACATCCGTCCTATCGGTAATATCTGTGGCTTTCTTCAGTTCTTTGATGACAGGTAAGGGCCTCGGACGGTCACCATGTTCATCACTAGAGTCCGCCCATCATGGATGTTCGAGTATTAAAGATCAATAGTATAGGAAAAGATGAGTAGAATAAATGAAGAAGTGAGGGTAATAAACCTTGTCCAAGGTGCTGGTTCATTATCACATCTAACAAAAAGATATCTGCAGACCTTGAAACCCTGCATCCAAAATGAAACTAAGAGATAAATTCATAATATTATCGCCATTTGCGAGATGTTTAAGTACCTGAAGTCCAACTTTTCGCCAGCATTTCTCTATTCTATAAACTCCATCATAACGGACCCCATTTTCTGGGGCATAGGAAGAGCGCTTCTCTTTATGGGACCTGCATAGAAGAAGAAAAGGTATAATTCTAAGCTATAAACAGGACTCAAAAGTCACTTTATAGTTTTTTTTGGTAATAATACTTGTTCTTGTTGTCGTTCCGTTTAAAAATATTATTCGCAGGCACAACATNCTGCATAGAAGAAGAAAAGGTATAATTCTAAGCTATAAACAGGACTCAAAAGTCACTTTATAGTTTTTTTTTTGGTAATAATACTTGTTGTTATTGTTGTCGTTCCGTTTAAAAATATTATGTGCAGGCACAACACAACATGGATAGGGCCAATGTACAGGTCTCAATCCTAATTATCAGTGAATGTTTGTAGTTTTCTTAAATTATATTCTATTAAAATAATGTTTGCTGAGTGATCAAAGTGANGGCCAATGTACAGGTCTCAATCCTAATTATCAGTGAATGTTTGTAGTTTTCTTAAATTATATTCTATTAAAAAAATGTTTGCTGAGTGATCAAAGTGAAAAAAAAAATTAGTGGGATATTGTAACCAACATTCGAACAGGATAGGTTTTAAACCATTGGAATCTTTTAAAGACGAGTACAATATAAAGGTTGATTGATTATTCATGCATTGCACCTATCTTAAATAAATTTTAGATTTTTAAAACCCATCATAACCAAATTTTGGTTTGGATATCATGACAATTTTATCATGTAACAAACCGTTTGAAGTCTACCATTGTTATCATCATAAAATTCTCAAAAAAAAAAAAACAAAAAAAAAAGATGCTAAAATAAACCCAAACTATTTATATAGAACCATTATAGTCCAAGTTATCTATTGTATTAAATTTAGTTCCTTAACTCCACAAATATAATTCCAAGTACTTCCTCTTCGGATTATTTTAACCATATTTAAAATGTCAAAGGCACTATTTTGGATCAGAATTAACAATTCAAAGAACTAAAATGAACACTTTAGATAGTAAAGTAAAATGACCCCTTATAAATAGTCTATAGACCATTTATAAAATTTTCTCCCATATTTATGTCATAATCTTTATTAGAATCAATTATATCATAATTAGAAAAAAAAATCTGCATGCACATTTTCTCAATGAATATCATAATCTGGAGATTATAGCATATGGGCATCTAGGTAAATTATGGCGGCATACATAACAATGTTCATCATCATACTACCTATGTTGACCACATTAGCCTAAGTCACAATACATAATGGGGATAATTTCAATTAAGTTTGTCAGAAAGCAGGTACATCATCAAGAAGCCTCAAGTACATAAAAACAAGGATTTGAGTTAAAAAAAGTTCATTTGTTATGAATATCATAACCTAGGGATTATAGGTGGGCAGGTGAACCATTGCATACTTAGCAATGTTCATCACCATACCATTGTCATTTTTTATCTTCGTGGTTTTGAGTAGGAAGATTAGTTGCTTATTTTTTAAAGGATTTTCAATGCCCAATGTTAAACTATCAATCTATGTATTACATTCTACTCTCATAGTAGCTACTTAATCTTTTCTTTTGGATCTTTTGTCAAGCCTCGCATTGTTTTTTATATAATCATCTTTGGATTTTGATCTTTTATTGGCTACATCATCTTGGTCATATATTTTCTTTAGGCTATGTTTGGAAATGCATATGTAGGGTCAACCTCAATCACCCTAAATTTCTCTATATCTTTCTTTCCTATTGTGTAATCCTTCCCTTTTATCAATAATATTTTTATGCAATTCTTATGCTCGTCTATTCAATTATGATAGTCTTCGATCGTGTATATTTTCTCTAAAATGGACATAGGCCTTAATATGTATAGTAGTGTTCTACCTACGAATATTAGTCAGAACATAATGATTGGTTGAACAAAAGAACGCACTAGAAACAATAAGCCCTACTTTCAATATTAAGTTAAATGAGTAAACCAATCAACAAATTGATAGCATTAGAGAGTTAATATTCCTTGATATATGCTATAAAATTGGTGTGCTACTTGAACTAATGGCATAATTTCTACCATATTGTGAAGAATTGTCTAGAGACCCTTTCTAAATGTTTGAAGTTAATCAAAATAAAAATAATACCACAAAAATGAGTGCATGAAGTACACTAAAGAGGAATTTTGATGTTGAGAGGCAATCCTGGAGATATTAAGAGTAGCTGAGAGTAACCACTAACTACCAAGGAGAATTCCCTCTGAGATAGTTCCTGAGAGGACTCCTGAGAAACTAGCCAAAAGGGAATTTCTAAGTGCAACAACCTAAATCAGCTTGGCCATAAGAAATTAGTTCAAATGTATGGTAAAGATTGCTTCAAAGACTTAATGAGAATTCAAGCTACATTTCTCACATTTAAAAACCTGATATACGGCTTTATTGGGGTTTCAAAATGTTCATGTGCAACAGTCAACTTTTGAAAGAAATCCTTGTTTTTTTTTTCTTTGTTGAGCATCACCTAAGCAGTAGATCTTGTGAAGTGTTCTGCTTTCAACGTATCCCGACATGTAGGTCAAATGAGGCAACTTACAATTGAAGATATTCCAAGCACAATTAGCCCATAGCCAACCCCATTCTAGAAATATTAATTATGAAGATCAGAGTGATAGGAGAACAAATTAGAGTATCTGAGAGCCAAGGAGTAATAACGCTCCTAAGAAGAGAGATTTGAAGCATGACAGAATTACTGAAAAGGAGCGTCCTCCATCTTAGATGTAAGTACAACAAATGCAGCTCTCATAGATGAAGGTATATTTAAGGAATGCTCTAACATGAGGAAGTACATCTTTTATTGACTTGTGATTCATCCGCCAAAGAGCTTGTGACAATGACGATAATGATGATGAAGCTAACGTTCCTCCAGCCTCACTTTCATCTTTGGTTATTGGTAGTATCATAAGTGTAAAGAGATTCAATGTCTAACTATAACAATGGGACGACTTAAGGAACTGGTAAATATCAAACAAAGATTCTAGATCGACAAGCTCTTGAGATGCAACAACTCAGAGAATGTGTTTAAATATTTCAGTACAAAGAATTAAACTTCTCCAAACTCATCTCCCAATCTTCCCTTCCTTCCACTATGAGTGACAGGAATGAGGTAGTCAAAAAAAAAAATAAATAAATAAAATAAAGGAAGACTGCCAACTATAATGAAAACTTAATTTGACATGAAACTTTAATTTGTAAAAAATGCAGTGTTCTCTAGTCGAGTTTAGAGATGTTTAGTCTAATAGCTTCTTTAGGCAACTTGGTTTAATTGATGGCCACATATTAATGTGACATGATTAACTCGATCAAAGCCAATATGAGTGTATACTATTAAAATTTTAAATAGAGTTGTTCATACCACAATCCTATAAATTCATTATGAAGCAACAGTCATGAAAAATATTGATCGAGAGGACAACAAATATTACTGCCAAACTAAAATCAAGCGTCTCACATAGATGTTCATGCCGCACTAGCGTAAATTGTTAACATCTCATTATTTGAGTGAGAACTACAGAATGTAACTATATATGATTCCATCAACATGTTAGATTAATAATCAATTCACAGGCAAACTGCAAACCTGCAGAACTTTTAGCTACCCAAATTATATACCGAAAACAAAAACAAAAGAAACAAAAAAAAATTGTATCTTGGGGTGGAGAGGACAACAAATATTACTGCCAATATGAGTGTATACTATTCAAAGTTTAAATAGAGTTGTTTACACCACAATCCTATAAATTCATTATGAAGCAACAGTCATGAAAAATATTGATCGAGAGGACAACAAATATTACAGCCAAACTAAAATCAAGCGTCTCACATAGATGTTCATGCCGCACTAGCGTAAATTGTTAACATCTCATTATTAGAGTGAGAACTACAGAATGTAAATATATATGCTTCCATGAACATGTTAGATTAATAATCAATTCACAGGCAAACTGCAATCCTGCAGAACTTTTAGCTACCCAAATTATATACCGAAAACAAAAACAAAAGAGACAAAATNAATTAAGGTGTTAATAACTAATTACAATTCAAATATAGCTATTAATTATTTCAAATTGAAGATTTTTTTTTTGGGTTGGATTTTACCCGAATAATTAGTNAAATTAAGGTGTTAATAACTAATTACAATTCAAATATAGCTATTAATTATTTCAAATTGAAGATTTTTTTTTGGGGTTGGATTTTACCCGAATAATTAGTGTCACATGATAGTTTTAATCATGCTTATTTAGTTATTGATGAATGATAAACTTTGTAGTTATCCAACATATAATTAGCAATTTTGTGGAAATTTTTTATTTTTACTGATATAAATTAAATTATAGTTAGCTAATTTGTAATTATATCTCATTAAGTGATTTAATAAACATCTTGAATGTCCTGATCATTATAATTTTTTGCACACAACAGCTTTTAAATGGCAATATAGTTTTTAATTTTTAATTTTTTTTAAAAAACTTCTTCACACTTTGCCTGCCATCAATCCGTGTGCCCATTCTCAAATGAATTTTCTTGTACAGATATCAGTTTTGCTTGTTTGTGACTTCATTTCCATATTTCAGGTGAAATTCAAGATTGAAAGGGATTGCCTTCCTCTTCCTGAGAGCACCTTCAGACTTGCTATAAAGGAAAACTATGAAGTCAAGGGCAAATTCAGACCGGAGCTTAATTCCAAACAGGTGCTGTTTGCTTGACTCTTACCTTTACCCCCTTCTTGCTAAAATTAAATCATATTTTCATGTTTATATAGTCGGACACAAATTTATTCTCTCGTGTAGCTCTTACTCTTTCAGCTATAATGCAGGTTCACAATCTACTTGCATTATTTCGGCCTGTTAGTGATCATCCCCAACCACCTCCTGTCCAGTATGTCGATGAACCGCGACATCGTCCCCCTCCGGAGGAGTCTTTTAGATCCGAACATCTTGTGCATTCTCGTGTGCCTGCCGCAATGGAACCTTACATACCCGCTCATTTACCTTTGGTGGA
>JXCR01085468.1:5396-55277 GCA_002079205.1 Phalaenopsis hybrid cultivar | reverse complement strand
AGTTTTTTGTCTGTTTGTCTCTTTTCTCCCTCGAGTGATGTATCCTAGGATTTTAGGTAGTGATTCAATTGTATTTTGGTCTCTAGGTGTTGATTATGTTCCCAATCTCCTCTAGCATCCCTCTCGCTTCTCTACCTCGCCTTCCTCCTTGTTGTAGCTGCTTTGACATAGTCCTTTGGTTGTTCATCCTATAGTTTCTTGCCATTTAACCATCTTCCTCGTTCATGTAGACTCAGGACAGTCCTCCTTTAGTAGTTAAGCAGTCCAACGCCTCATTTCCACTTGCCGCCTCCTCCGTCATCATTTTCGCTCGCCGCCTCCACTACCTCAACCATCATTCTCGCTCACCATCACTGCCAAAAATAGCTGTTCTAGCCACCCAACTAGTTGTTTTTCTCATTCTAGCCTACTGCTCTTCCCTCAACTTCAACACTTGTTGCCGATGTCTTCCTCCCTTGCAATCGCAACCCAGGGACGTCTTTTCTGGCCTATTCCCTGCTGCTCGATCCCTCCTCTTTGCTGTCGCCTCCCTTCCAGCCCGTTCTTTTGCTATCCTAATATATGTTTGATTGTAACCACCTATTAATTTTCTGACTTAAAACAATAATATTTCATTTTTTATTATGATTTGAGTTCACTTTGGTATCATTTGACAATAGAGCTAGCCCAACCGTAATCATATCATAGATTTTTCAGCATTCCCCATATCTCTACTAAAATTTTTTTTCTTTACCACTTTACACAACATTCACCTCATTCCACCCATGACCCATTCACTCCCAAACCAAAGTATTGCTTAAAAATCAAAATACTAAAAATTTTGAGGCCTTCATAGTTATCTGATGCATTATAGTTTGGAAGCCTTAAAAAAATTTATACAATTCAAAATAAATTCATCATTTTCTTATGACTTAATAAATATCATCATTTATAATATTAACAATATAAAAGGGGGCAAATACATTCAAACCACCCGAAAACTTGCTATTTACAAATCAACTAAGCCATCTTCCAATATCAAAATTTACTGTAAGACCCCAAATCATATTTTTCACTTCTATAAAATTCTCGAAAGTTTGATTGTGACAAGTGTAAATATATAGTTTAGGTTAGTTTGTAAATGTCAATCAATCAATGTTTGTTTTAGATTTAGCCCATATAAAAAATTATTGTCACAAATCATCCAGAGATATTAGACTTAGCTCGATAGATATAATTATAAGCGGATGCCANTCAATCAATCAATGTTTGTTTTAGATTTAGCCCATATAAAAAATTATTGTCACAAATCATCCAGAGATATTATACTTATCTCGATAGATATAATTATAAGCGGATGCCAACTCTTTCATTGGAGCTTATTAACATGATCTCAGAACTTAGGGGTATGGTGCATAAAACACTAATTAAGCGTCCAGCAATAGATAAAAAGCCACCGGACAGAACAAGGCAAAGCTGAACAAGCGGAACAGAAAGCAGAAAAACAAAGCAACCGGATGGATGCTCTCTTTTCCCAGCTGTCCCTCCTAGCCAACGAGGCTCTCGACAACGAAGACTTTAACCCCTCGCGCATCGAAGAGCTTCTCCACCTCTTCGAGCAGGAAGCACGCGCCTCCTTGACTGCCGCCGAAGCAGAGCACCTGAAAGCCGCTCGCGATGCCGAGGCTGCCATGAAAGAGGCTGAAGACCAACTCAATTACATCCTCGACGCCGCCGCCGAAGACTTCTGCTCCTCCTCCTCCAGGGCAGAGAGCGCAGCTGCGGCCTCCGAGAAGTACATGGAAGCTGCGTTGGCCTCCGCCATGGCTGCCATGAAGTCCGCCTTCGCTAGCTCCAAGATCCATCCTTCGTAATTGGCGTGGATTTGTGTTGGAGCTAATAAAGATCCCTAATTTGTGTTTGTGGTGATCTGTATGTTGTTGTGGTGATGGATCGAAGTAAGGATTTGGTGTAAATAGTCTATTTGGTGTTAGGTTGGAAGAATAAAATTGTTGTTTTATGAAAGTTGTGGTTCGTTGATGAAGGATTTGCAGGATCGCGTTTGGAGAATGGAAAAGATTTGGGAGAAGATTTAGGTTGGGAATTCAATATATTATTCGAATTTGATTGGATGAATTTATATTTCATTTTAATGAATAAAAATCTCTGGATAAAAAATGAGTGATCATATCTTGATTTGTTTTATTTAGATACTATTTGCGCTAAAACCAGCTGTGGTGTTCGCCCATCAATCATCTTTGGTAAATCATGATCTATAAGCATCGATCTTATATATTTGTATTTAAGATTTAAGTAATGCGATGCGTTTATCTGAAAATATTTGCTTTTCCGATTTTCAACTATAGTGCTGGGTATGTTTTTTTGACCCCTGTTTTAAGGAGTTTTGTCTGCTGGGAGATTTTTTAGTGTATTATTTTTGTTTTCTTTCATGAAGCAGAGCGCATCGGATAATGAACTGGCAAATACATTGATCGATGCGGACCCTGACACACATTGGCTAGGTTAAGGGGATGGAGCCTGCCGCACCGGAAGGGGATAGATGGATTCTCTTCTGCACCTGCACCTGACATGGAGTATACATGCCATTTTAGGTGGACGCCCTTCTGCACCGGATATGGCGCAGCCATGCCTAAAATAGCATAGCCCACGTGACATGACTACACAACAACCAAGCATAGCTTAGCTTGTTGGATTGATCTCCACGTTTGATACAAAATGAATAAATTTTCATTGTCCACCATCACGTTTCATACAATATCAATAAATTTCCATTGTCCAACTTGAACCTTGAGGCATGATAAAGATTCAAGCCAATTTTTTAGTAAGAAAAATTCATATTTTGATTAAAAATTATTTAGATTTTACTACTTTTGGAAACATTACAGACATAATTGGAAGTTTTAAGAGATGAAGAATATGACATATTTATCGTCAAATCGAGCGTCTCGACGAGATGAATCCAACGAGCCCAAGATCGCTCAATTCTAAGGCAGTCAAATGTCCATCAAATATCATTTGATCAAGGGGATCTCTTCAGGTCATTCGATCAAGAGTGTTTTGGTTTCCTGCCTTATTTACAATTTGGAAAATATAAATAGTCTTAAATCCCTCGTCAAGGGGACCTAGACCTTGGGGCAAGAGCAAGTCCAAAGCTTGCAGAATAGGGATTTGCAGCTCCACATCATGTGATGCATATCTGGTCACCGTTGCCTCAGATTGCCACCACCTCGAGATGCAGCCTCTTTCGGTCGTCGCCGACTCATCCCTTCGGGCACCCGCCTAAGGCTGCATATACTGTTGCCTCTTCCGAACGTTGTCACTTTTACCCCATGCTGGTCGCGATGCCTTAACGAGCATTGCCTGTCAGGTCGATCCCGACGAGTAATATGTGTAAATGTGTCGGGATTGACACAAGTATGATTGTGTTATGGATCCAAGGGATTTAACTCGTATCACATTTGCATGTTATGAGTTTGTATTTAATGAACCACACTTTTTTTTTAAAACTAACGAACTAGCATTAGCATGCTAGGTAGTAATTTTGAAGTCTCTTGTTATTGCTCTTTGCTGGCTTGTTTGTTATCATCTTGTGCCACTTTTGTGCTTTTTGATGTGCTTGTGCATGCCTATTTTGATATGCATGAAGTATATTAAGGTGGTCTTCTGCAGGGGGCCAAATCATATATATGCATAAACACATATGCAATAAAGAGGGGGAGCAACATAATGATTATTATTAACCATTTTTTATAGGCGCTGCCTAGCTTCTCCACTAGACATGACCCATACATGTTGCATGCTTGTTTGACATTCCCGCCAATATTATTTTCATGCAGGTCGAGTCATTTTTTATCTATTTCTCTAAACTTTTTAGTCCTAAAAAGATTCTATATTAAAAATAAGGTGCGAGCATGAGTTCTGTGTCCCCCGACGACTGAAACCATGCGACGGAGACCAAGAATTGTTTGCTCATGTCTCGTACCTTAATTATAAATTCCAACCACCTTCTTCTTTTCTGGGATATGTCACTGGCCCAATAATACCGATTTTTTAATTATTTTTCCTTGAATTATTTTCTTGTTTTTCTGATACATTTGCATGCTTCGATTTTTTTCCCCGTTTCTTTTTATATGATCTGGGATGCTACCAAAATTATAACCTTGGCTCATTAAAGACTTTAAAATTATAAATTTTCTACTAAGAAAATCCTAATTATAAAAGATTGAGATAATCTAAAATTTAAGGTCAAAATTGTCAAGATTTTTCAAAATCATCTTTTACCTTCCTACATGGTTTTCAGGACGGTTTTAAAATGGGTTGCATGCATGACCTTCACAAAGTCATATAATAGGGCCTCCATAGTATCTAAGGACTGCTCTAGATAACTCTGACATTTGAATGTCTCGAGGAAAAATCCTCATGCTTCTCCAACTCGACTGACCCAACATATATTTCTACTTATGTGGTTGTCTAGTGCGCTTAAGTCGTTAGAAGACTTTCCGACCGAGACGGGATATAAGTCTTTTTGTTGGGAGTGTTTTCAACTTCATACTTTTCTCTTCATTTCCTTGCAACATACTTGTCATTTCGGCTGGTATAAGTCCCAACTCTTGGAACTCCACCTGATAGTCATATGATAAGAGTTTTCTTCCTTTGACCTTAGGGCTACCGAGGTCCCCACGGATGATGCAATTCATGGATTGCTAACCAGGGATCTCTGGTTGTGTTGGGTCCAAGTGGCTTAGGATGACGGATTTATGATACCCCAACCTGACTACATCTATCTTCTAGGGATTACTCCCTTCTTTCTTTGATTACCCTTATTGAGCCCTATTGTATCTTTTGCCTTCATTATTATAATCTTGACAGTCTGATTACTATGAGTTGCCGCCCTTTTGAGATACGATGATTTGTCTTTTGCCATTTTGGCTCAGATGTTGATGTATTGGTATTCCCCGTTAGGATGACTTGGTCATTTCACAGGCTATGTATGTAAATGAGTCTGTTACCCACGCAGGACCGTGAGAGACTCGCTCTCCACCCCGTGGCTTAACGGGAGCTTTGAAAGCATCAAAGCTTTATTGTACGAAATAACTGTCATTTGATTGCCCTGTGTTAGTTGTCATTACTAATGTAAACAAAACTACTTCAGTTCAAGAGTATTCTTGGGTAACCTCTAAGATTTAACTTACCAAGTGAGTTACATCCTCTTGGGAGCACTCTAGACCTCAGAACAAACAAACAAACCTGAATCTCTAGTTGTGGGTAGTCTATATAGGTATTCTTTTGAGGAGGTGCTTCTGTCAGATCTTATTTGGGCGGACATATTTGACCTATATCTGCGAGCTTTATCACACGTAGACTCTCCACGCTCTTTCTCTTGTTTGTCATTTTTGTCGTAAGTCTGTCTTTTCTGGTTCTTCTCTTCTCCTGATCATTCATATGATCCAGAAAAAAAAACTTATTCGGAAAAGGGAGGTATATGATGATGAACAAATTGATGATTTAAAAAAAAAAAAAAAAAAAAAGAGAAAGGAACAAAAACTACTCCGCCAAATGATAAATTCATAAATAACCGACAAATCATGATTATCAGTTAATATTTGCTTATAACCAACTATGTCATGCATCAGTAATAATACAAACTATCAAGAAAAATAATATTATTGTTACTAAGCGACATATTATATAGTTATGTCAACNTTATAAGAGATTGAGATAATCTAAAATTTAAGGTCAAAATTGTCAAGATTTTTCAAAATCATCTTTTACCTTTCTACATGGTTTTTCGGCTGGTTTTAAAATGGGTTGCATGGCATGGCCATCGCCAAAGTCATGTAATAGGGCCTCCATAAAATCTAAGGACTGCTCTAGATAACACCAACATTTGAATGTCTCGAGGAGAACCCCCCATGTTTCTCCAACCTGACTGACCCAACATACATTTCTAGTTAGGTGGTTGTCTAGTGCGTTTACGTTGTTAGAAGACTTCCCGACCTAGAAGAGGTATAAATCCTTTTGTTGGGAGTGTTTTCAACTTCATAGTTGTCTCTTCTTTTCCTTACAACGTACTTGTCATTTCGGCTGGTATAAGTTCCAACTCTTGGAGCTCCACCTTATAGTCATAGGATAGAGTTTTCTTCCTTTGACCTTAGGGCTACCTCACATGGACGATGCAATTCACAGATCACTGACCAAGGATCTCTGGTTGTGTTGGGTCGATTACCTTCACGACCAGGTAAACTTATGGTCAAAGTGGCTTAGGATGACAGATTTGTGATACCCTAACCTGACTACATCTGCCTTCTAGGGATTACTCCCTTCTTTCTTTGATTACCCTTATTGAGCCCTATTGTACCTTTTGCCTTCATTAGTATCATCTTAACGGTCTGATTACCATGAGTTGTCGCCCATTTGAGATACGATGATTTGTCTTTTATCATTTTGGCTCGATGTTGGCGTATTGGGATTCCCCGTTAGAATGACTTGGCCATTTCACAGGCTTCGTATGCAGATGAGTCCGTTACCCACGCGGGACCGTGAAAGACTAGCTCTCCACCCCATGGCTTAACAGGAGCTTTGAAAGCATTAAAGCTTTCCCGTACGAAATAACTGTCATTTGATAGTCCTGTGTTAGTTGTCATTACTAATGTAAACAAAACTAATTCAGTTCAAGAGTATTCTTGGGTAACCCCTAAGATGTAACTAATAAAGTGGGTTACATCCTCTTGGGAGCACTCTAGACCTCAGAATAGACAAAAAAACCTGAATCTTTAGTTCTGGGTAGTCTACATAGGTATTCTTTCGCGGATGTGCTTCTGCCAGATCTTATTTGGGCGAACATACTTGACCTATCTCTGCGAGCTTTATCACACGTAGACTTTCCACGTTCTTTCTCTTATTTGTTATTTTTGTCGTATGTATGTCTTTTCTTGTTCTTCTCTTTTCATGATCATTCATATGATCCAGAAGAGAAACTTATTCGGAAAAGGGAGGTATATGATGACGGACAAATTAATTATTCCTTTAAAAAAAAGGAAGGAACAGAAACTATCCCGCCAAATGACAAATTCATAAATAACCGACAAATCATGATTGTCGGTTTATATTTGCTTATAACCAACTATGTAATGCATTAGTAATAATACAAACTGTTAGGAAAAAAAATATTACTGTTACTAAGCAACATGCCATGTAATTATGTCATTGCAAATAATTCAACTCATATATCATCACTATGCCGTCATAAAATAGAACATTTTTTTCGATGTATATTATGACCGTTGGTTTTAGCACTTTTTTTTTGTAATGTCACAAGCGCATCATGAATAATAAATTTTAATTTTAAAGAATCTTACATAAATAATTTAATTTAAGCAATCACTTATTATTTATTTTTGAATGTATTACATAAATGATTTAATGACTTAATTTTTGTGATGTGTCAGAAAACTCATGGTAATAGAGAGAGAGTATAACATTTTGACTTTGTGCAAAGATTTANTTTTAATTTTAAAGAATCTTACATAAATAATTTAATTTAAGCAATCACTTATTATTTATTTTTGAATGTATTCCATAAATGATTTAATGACTTAATTTTTGTAAAGTGCCAGAAAAGTCATGGTAATAGAGAGAGTATAACATTTTGATTTTGTGCAAAGATTTACTACACAAATAAACGAAAGNATTTTTTTTTTTTTTTTAAAAAATGAAAATAATCCTGAACGTAGATCACCGTGATCTACGGTGAGAATCGAACACCGCATGCAGAGATGTATGCGGTATCCGTATGTAATAATTTCTCGTTTTAAGAAAAATTATTCTATACAGATCGGTCACCGCATGTAGCTTGCGTGCGGTGTCCTATCCGAACTGTAAATCACCTGATTACGGTCTTGATGTATTTCGGTGGGCCCCACCTAAATTTTTTAAAAAAAAAAAATGGAAATAATTCGATCAGGATCGAACGTATGTAGGGCTGTCCAAAAAGCTCGTTGTTCGCGAACAGTTCGTGTTCGGTTCATCAATGAGTTTGTGTTCCGATTCCGTCGATAAGTAGATGAGACGAACATGAACAAATTTTTTTCGTTCGGTTAGTTAAATGAACCAAACAAGAACAGTGATGGNTTATACAATATAAGTTATATAATTAATTTATATATATTAATATTAAGGATGTCAAATTGGCTTGTTGTTCGCAAAAATCTCGTATTCGACTCGTGTTCGGCTCGTTAGTTAAGAAATGAACACGAACAGTGACTTCACGAACAATTTCAAACACAAGCTTATTTCAAACAAACTAAATTTCAAATAAATCAGACACGAACACAAGCTTCGGTTCATTTATACCTTTAAACGTATGCAATAATTTCTTCTGTTTTAAGGAGTTTTGTATGGTGGGAGATTTTTTAGTGTATTTTTTTTTTCCTTGATGAAGCAGAGCGCATCGGATAATGAACTGGCAAATACATTGATCGATGCGGACCCTGACACACATTGGCTAGGTTGAGGTGAGGAAGCCTGCAGCAGCCGAATGGCATAGATGGATTCCCTTCTGCACCTGCACCTGACATGGAGTGGACATGCCATTTTAAATGAATGCCCTTCTGCACCGGTAATGGCGCAGCCATGCCTAAAATAGCATGGCCCACGTGACATGACTACACAACAACCAGCCATAGCTTTAGCTTGTTGGATTGATCATCACGTTGATACAATATGAATAAATTTTCATTATCCACCATCACGTTGCATACAATATCAATAAATTTTCTTTGTCCAACCTGAATCTTGAGGGATGTACAGATTCAAGACAACTTTTTAGTGTGAAAAAATCAAATTTTGATTAAAAATTATTTAGAGCTCTTATTAAGCAAATTTATGATTAAACTGACCAATTCAACAACATAGACCCAAAATTAAAAAAACCGGCCCAATTCAAGTTAAATCAAGCCCAGATTAAGCCATTTATCACCTTTGGAAGCGTTGTAGAGATAATTGGAAGTTTTAAGAGATGAAGAATATGACATATTTATAGTCAAATCGAGCTGTCTCGACGAGACGAATCCAACGAGCCAAAGATCGCTCAATTCTAAGACAGTCAACTGTCCATCAAATATCATTTGATCAAGGAGATCTCTTCATGTCATTCGATCAAGAGTGTTTTGGATTTCTACCTTATTTACAATTTGGACTCTATAAATAGTCTTAAGTCCCTCGTCAAGGGGGACCTAGATCTTGGGGCAAGAGCAAGTCCAAAGCTTGCAGAATAGGGATTTGCAACTCTACATC
Source organism: Phalaenopsis hybrid cultivar (assembly GCA_002079205.1). Classification (NCBI taxonomy): domain Eukaryota; kingdom Viridiplantae; phylum Streptophyta; class Magnoliopsida; order Asparagales; family Orchidaceae; genus Phalaenopsis; species Phalaenopsis hybrid cultivar. The sequence goes on along the minus strand of JXCR01085468.1, from coordinate 45,983 downwards.
ATGTGATGCATATTTGGTCAACCTTGCCTCAGATTGCCACCACCTCGAGATGCAGCCTCTTTCGGTCGTCGCCGAATCATCCCTTCGGGCACACGCCTAAGGCTGCATACACTGTTGTCTCTTCCGTTCGTAGCCGCTTTTACCCCATGCTGGTCGCGATGCCTTAACGAGCATTGTCTGTAGGGTCGATCCTGACGAGTAATATGTGTAAATGTGTCGGGATTGCACAAGTATGATTATGCTATGAATCCAATGGATTTAACTCGTGTCACATTTGCATGTTATGAGTTTGTATTTAATGACCCTTTTTTTAAAATACGAACTAGCACTAGCACACTAGGTAGTAATTTTGAAGCCTCTTGTTATTGCTCTCTGCTGGCTTGTTTGTTGTAATCATGCGTCACTTTTGTGCTTTTTGATGTGCTTGTGCATGCCTATTTTGATATGCACGGAGTATATTAAGGTAGTCTTCTGCAGGGGGCCAAGTCATATATATGCATAAACACATATACAATAAAGAGGGGAAGCAACAAAATGATTATTATTAACCATTTTTTATAGGCGTTGCCTAACTCCCCCACTAGGCATGACCCATACATGTTGCATGCTTGTTTGGCATTCTCACGGATATTATTTTCATGCAGGTCAAGTCATTTTTTATATTTTTCTCTAAACTTTTTAGAGTCCTAAGAAGATTCTGTATTAAAAATAAAGTGCGAGCATGAGTTCCGTGTCGCCCCACCACTGAAACCATGCTACGGGGACCAAGAATTGTTTGCTCATGTATCGTACCTTAATTCTAAATTCCAACAATCTTCTTTTCTGGGATATGTCACTGGCCTAGCGACACCGTTTTTTTTTATTATTTTACTTGAATTATTTTCTTGTTTTTTTGGCATATTTGCATGCTTGGATTTTTTTCCCCATTTTTTTCTGGATGATCTCGGATGCTACCAAAATTATAACATTGGCTCATTAAAGACCTTAAAATTATAAATTTTCTACTAAGAAAATCCTAATTATAAAAGATTGAGATAATCTAAAATTTAAGGTCAAAATTGTCAAGATTTTTTAAAATCATCTTTTACCTTCCTACATGGTTTTTCGGCAGGTTTTAAAATGGGTTGCATGGCATGGCCTTCGCAAAAGTCATATAATAGGGCCTCCATAATATCTAAGGACTGCTCTAGAAAACTTTGACATTTGAATGTCTCGAGGAGAACCCCCCATGCTTCTTCAACCCGACTGACCCAACATATATTTCAACTTAAGTGGTTGTCTAGTGCGTTTAAGTCGTTGGAAGACTTCCCGACCCAGACGAGGTATAAATCCTTTTGTTGGGAGTGTTTTCAACTTCATAGTTGTTTCTTCTTTTCCTTACAACATACTTGTCATTTCGACTGGTATAAGTCCCAACTCTTGGAGTTCCATCTGATAGTCATATGATATAGTTTTCTTCCTTTGACCTTAGGGCTACCGAGGTCCACATGGGCGATGCAATTCACAGATCACTAACCGGGGATATTTGGTTGTGTTGGGTCGATTACCTTCACGACCAGGTAAACTTAGGGTCCAAGTAGCTTAGGATAACAGATTTGTGATTCCCTAACCTGACTACATCTACCTTCTAGGGATTACTCCCTTCTTTCTTTGATTACCCTTATTGAGCCCTATTATACCTTTTGCCTTCAGTATCATCTTAACGTTCTGATTACCAAGAGTTGCCGCCTATTTGAGATACGATGATTTGTCTTTTGTCATTTTGGCTCGATGTTCACGTATTGAGATTCCCCGTTAGGATGACCTGGTCATTTCACAGGCTCCGTATGCAGATGAGTCCGTTACCCACGCGGGACCATGAGAGACTCGCTCTCCACCCCGTGGCTTAACGGGAGCTTTGAAAGCATTAAAGCTTTCTCGTACGAAATAACTGTCATTTGATAGTCTTGTGTTAGTTGTCATTACTAATGTAAGCAAAACTACTTCAGTTCAAGAGTATTCTTGGCTAACCCCTAAGATGTAACTAACAAAGTGGGTTACATCCCCTTGGGAGCACTCTAGACCTCAAAATAGACAAAAAAACCTGAATCTTTAGTTGTGGGTAGTCTACATAGGTATTCTTTCGCGGATGTGCTTCTGCCAGATCTTATTTGGGCGAACATACTTAACCTATCTCTGCGAGCTTTATCGCACGTAGACTCTTCACGTTCTTTCTCTTGTTTGTCATTTTTGTCGTATATCTGTCTTTTCTCGTTTTTCTCTTTTCCTGATCATTCATTTGATCTAGAAGAGAAACTTATTCGGAAAAGAGAGGTATATGATGATGGACAAATTAATTATTCCTTTAAAAAAAAGGAAGGAACATAAACTACCCCGCCAAATGACAAGTTCATAAATAACCGACAAATCATGATTGTCGGTTTATATTTGCTTATAACCAACTATGTAATGCATTAGTAATAATACAAACTGTTAGGAAAAAAAATATTACTGTTACTAAGCAACATGCCATGTAATTATGTCATTGCAAATAATTCAGCTCATATATCATCACTATGCCGTCATAAAATAGAACATTTTTTTCGATGTATATTATGGCCGTTGGTTTTAACACTTTTTTTTTTGTAGTGTCACAAGCGCATCAAGAATAATAAATTCTAATTTTAAAGAATCTTACATAAATAATTTAATTTAAGCAATCTTTTATTATTTATTTTTGAATGTATTACATAAATGATTTAATGACTTAATTTTTGTAAAGTGTCAGAAAAGTCATGGTAATGGAGAAAAAGTATAACATTTTGATTTTGTGCAAAGATTTACTACACAAATAAAAGAAAGCTACGAGAAATGCTAATATATATATATATATATATATATATTGAGAAAATCAGAAATAAGTAAAAAAATCATGGAGCATGATATGATTGAAAGGATTCACCATGCAAATTTGGTTGTTTTTTCTTTTCTCAATAAAAAAAAAGGAGATTATAAAGTTAGAAGCATTAACTTGCGCTTTTATTGTCGTCAAGACTACATGATTGTTGAAGAAATGGTGAAGAATGAAGATAGTTTGACATGATAGTTAGGTGAAGTCATTTAAAGGATGATGGTCCGGCATGGACAATTAAGTGATGGTAATCGAGGCAATAATAGTCTGATAATGTTGGTTAAGTAATTATAGTCGAGTGATGGTGACGATGAAAATTATTGCTTGTGATTGTAAGATCTAATTATTGAACCGGGCTCTTGAGCATTTTATATTTCTAAAATTTTAATTCCAAGTTAAGGTCCCATTCATGTAGAAAATGATGATCTATTCATAGTTTCTATGATGGGAATTTATAAAACTTACCTCAAATCACTTCATCAAATGACCGATGTCATTAATTCGCTTGCTCATATATTGTTGTTGGATCAAGTAAGTGCTTTAATAATCTTAGAATTGAGTGACGTTGAATTCATTGGATTCTTTTATCAAGGTATTATTTGTGATTTTAAGAACATAAGATTCAGAGGTTATTTGTGTTGGGGAAGATGTATAGAAATCATAGAAAGCGGTTCATGAGACATGAAACAAAACTTTGAACATAAGCACATAAAGTAAAAAAAATCACATAAAACAGAAAGACACAAGATTTAATATGGAAAAAGCCGAGAAAAGAAAAAAAACTATGGAGTCAATACAATCAAACTCTATATAATAACTATTTAGTTAAAGTGAGAACTTTGATCAGTCAACGATTGATCAGTACAATCAAACTATATATAATAACTATTTGGTTCATTAATTAATGCCAAAAAATTTTCAAATGCTTGATTTGGGCTTGTTAAAAATCAGGTTGAAACAGTTTTTGTTTGGATTGAGTCTGTCTTATCAAAATGTTAATTTTGAATATTTGTTTGTTTAAATCTAAGTTTGGATGGTTTGATCTCAAAATTTAGATTTAAATATTATTTATCCAAACTTGTGCATGATCAATTGCATTTTTTCGTGTTGTCTCAATCATCGTCTTATTTTTTTTTCTTTTATTCTATCTCTCATAATTATTTTTTTATGTTTATTTTTTATTTCTTATACATAAGACTTTATTTTCTTAACTTCAACAAATTATAATATCGTTTCGCTATTTATCTTCAATTAATTGAATTTAAAATATTTAGTAAATTTAAATATATCATTTATTATAAAATCAATAATTTTTTTTTAATTACAAGAAAATTTTCCTAGTTTTTCTTAATTTAATTACCCATATAATTTTGTTTAAGTTTTTAAAATATTATATGTAATATTGTCCAGCCCATATTAAATAAAAGTTTTTGGCTATAAATATGTTTGTTTGTTGGGGCATGTACATGCACATTTACATATTGAACACTTAAACATTTATATTTGCATATATAACACTCAAATATTTAACATCACATTAAAAAATCCACTGTCACTTTATTTTTGAAAGTGGAAAACACATTTCATGTATATGTTTTTAATACAAAAGTGTTATAAATATAAATATAAAATTTCAAGTGTTAGAAATGTAAATGCATGCATATTGAGTGATATGTATGTAAAATTCCCTTGCTTTTTTATATTTTAAATAATAGACTTTTTTCTCTATTATATTATGCCGATATCTTCATATTGATGTTAATACATCATATATAATGCATAATGTGTCAAATCTATTCTCCATTTCTCTTAGCAAAAACAAATAGCAAAAATAAATTAGTTTTCATAAAGATTAAAAACTACAAACTAAAATTTAAAGAAATCATTGATATAGTTTTGAAATAATTTAAATTTTCATATAAATAGATTACAAGGAAAAAATGAGCACCAAGCTAAAAGCACAAAAAAAAAAAAAAAATCGTATCCCTTTTATTGAATTAAAAAATAAAGTATGAGAGTTGATCATTTTTGTTTTTTCTTTTTTTTTTCATTAAAAAACTTAATGCCCTTTTGGGGCAGCTTATAAGTGCGGCGGCGTTTTCAGACGGCGTTTTTGAAAATGCTGCTTAACTGTTTGATTTGCGTATTTTTGAAAACGATGTCTACCGCGTTTGAGTTTTTTATATTAAATGCATAGCGGTCGACCTGTGGGTCTCCTTGAAGGATAAACTGCTTATCCTGAAATGTACAAGATGCCCCAAACAGAACTCCAACTTCAATTTATAGGCTTCACAGCACGCCAAATTTTTCTGTCCGGTCACCGTATGTGCGGACAACTGACGCCGCTGCATCTCGTCCGTTGTCCGCATATACGGCGTCCGTTGTCCTCGTCCGTTGTCCGCACATACGGTGACCGGACAAGAATAATGCTCTCACAGCACATGGCATGGCCACTGCCACGGTTGATATATCAGTCCAACCCATCTAAATAGTTTGCCACTCCGCTTGTTCCATGGCTGCTTTGCCTTTACGCGAAAAGGAAACAGAGATACCAACATTGCTCTGTTTCCTCTCTCTCTCTCTCTAGCCATTTCCAGAGATGAAACCGGAAATAAATTTTAGAAAAAAAGAAAAGAAGAAAGAATGAATTCATTTTAAGCCGTTATTCTTCAATCATTGAGTCAAAGCTTAAAAATTTCAGGCAATCTAGAAAAGGAATCAGAGTACTGCCACTGGTAACAGTGTTATATTGATACGAAATAACGATGAATTGCCGAAATGAGGACAAGAATGGCAAATACTTGGCAAAGTCGAGTTTTCCAGAAAGGAGAAACACAAGGGGCCTACGCTGCACTGCATTACAAATTATAATGTGGCATTTACATACATGTCACCTAATTCCTATGTATTTACATATCTATTACCCAAACCTTAGCAATTATTTTATATCACATTAAAAATGCCATTATTCTCAATTTTGGGATTTTTACGTATGAACCACTCAAAACTTTAAATATACAAATTAAACACTCAAATTTCAAATTTTAAACTTCAACTACTTATAAACAACCAAAATTTTAAATAGAACAGATTAATCTTTTCTATTTGAAGGAAAATTTATGCGTACATAAGAAGTACGCAGCACTACGTACGTCCAGAAGTTATTCAGGGGGTACAGGAGGGTTATATCGGGGTTATACCCCAATATAACCTCCATGTAACCTACAAATGAGTTCCGCGCTTATGTAATTTCATGGGAACAAATAAGTTACACAGAGGTTACCATGAAATTACACAGAGGTTACAGGGGGGGGGTATAAACCGGATATAACTCCCCTGTACCCCANCACATCATTTTTGGTTTGTGACAAAGATTGTTCAAGATGATATTCATGTCTCAGTAGGGATATGTGAAAGATGTTCATCTGCCATACACAAATCATGTCGTTGGGTAAATGATGCTGTAGAAAACAATTGTGGAGAGTCATTGTAAAAATCATAATTCACTCCATCGCTCCTCTTATAGATTCATTATGTGATAAAATGTAGAGGTTATGACTAACACATCTCTGGAGGTCATTTTGAAGGAGCCATATTCCATGATTCCTGTGTAATTCATTTAGGAGATCGATATATACGGGATGTGTCATACGATCATGTTGACGAATCCTATTGGTTGCCTCCAAGCAAATCCCCAACTTATTTATCACCAATGTAAGATGATGTAAAGCAAGGAAGCAAGGAANCACATCATTTTTGGTTTGTGACAAAGATTGTTCAAGATGATATTCATGTCTCAGTAGGGATATGTGAAAGATTTTCATCTGCCATACAAAAATCAATGTCGTTGGGTGAATGATGCTGTCGAATATAATTGTGGAGAGTCATCGTAAAAATCATAATTCGCTCCATCGCTCCTCTTATAGATTTGTTATGTGATAAAATGTAGAGGTTATGGCTAACACCTCTTTGGAGGTCATTTTGAAGGAGCCATAGTCCATGATTCCTGTGTAATTCATTTAGGAGATCGATATATACGGGCTGTGTCATACGATCATGTTGATGAATCCTATTGGTTGTCCTCCAAGCAAATCCCCAACTTATTTATCACCAATGTAAGATAATGTAAAGCAAGGAAGCAAGGAGATCAATCTTCGTTTGAATTTTAATACTAATACAACAAACATAACACTGCTACAATTCTCCTTCCGCGTCTCTCTCTCTCTCTCTCTCTCTCTCTCTCTCTCTCTTTGTAAATTCATGTTAGGTAAGCGCTCTATTCAGCTAACACATTAACAATCATAAATTAACAAATGACCAGCAAATAACAAAGTGTGCGATGAAAAAAAAACAAACATTCAAAGAAACATTGACAGTGTTTCAAAGAAAAAGAAGAAACATGCATAGCAAAAGTCAAATTAACCTAATGCAAAAAAAAAAAAAAACACAAATATTCCAAAGACTAATAAATAAATTCAAGCTTCCTTGGTGTGATAAAAATAATATAAATAGTTGACTATGCAGTTAGGGCCATTGTCATGAAGAACTCTCTACGGGTCTAGTTCTTTAACAACTTTATAGAGAACAAATATAACGACATGTCCACATAAATTTCTACAGTTCCCTCCAAAATTCACATAACTTGTTGGCTGGAAGTTGCTTGTGATGTTCCAGTGTCGTTGGTGCATGAAGCCACCAGTTGTGAAATTTGGTTTGTAATGGAAGCAACCCCTTATTTTTTCTTTTGCGCCACCCTTGGACGCTTTGTCCTACTAGTGTACTCTACTTCATTTTAAATAGGGTTAGGATCTTTGTTGGAGTCAATTGTTCTTTTGAACCAAGTTCTAAATATGCTTGTAAACCCTCGCTCACTAGGGGTTCTTGCATTATTCCCCGTTGCAACAACCCCACCAAACATACGGTCGAACTTCTATTCCAGCTCAGGGTCAATACCATTAATTTTGAATTTTTTGGCGGCTGACACTACTTGCATCATAAAGAGACATGAATATGCTGATATAATTCAGAAAAGGAAAAACATAATATGTGGTTTCGATCTATTTTCTCCGCTTTATCAGATCTCAACCCAAGCCTGTGAATCCTTGTTTCAATTCCTTCCAAATTTTCTAGTATAATTTAGTATTTTTTTAAAAAATTTGAAGAAGATCTTGCAATTAACTTGGCAAAGATATTATAAATATTAAGATGAAAAAATTTGAAATGGAAATTCTGTTCATAAACTGTTTCATTTTTGGGTTGTGTAGTGAGTGAAGACATGATAGCTATAAGTTACTACAAGTGAAAGTTACAACATAATGACCGATACCTTGTAATATATTTGAAGTGCACAAGATTTATTGTGAGCTATTATAGGAATTTGCTAAGTTTTTATTCTAATTGTAATTTTTTTGACCAGAATGACATAAAAATAGCACCATTTTAGCGGATGTCTGGAAGTGCAAATAATTTTAAGAAGTTACAAAAAAATTTTTTTGTGGCTGAGCCTATTTTAATTTTTTCATCCAGTACTACATGGCTCTAAGTATTTATTGATGTATAATTTAAAATTTTGGGTCTATTTTGATATAGCATAACAAACAAAATAGTATACAAAATCAAACAATTAAAACTACATCATAAATTTTCTTGCACATGATTTAGAACAAGATAAATGTGTATGTGCTACTAAAATTTAGACCAATTTATATGGAGTAGATTATAAAATATACACTAATCATCCAAGTTTGATGTTCTTACTAAGAAGAAGTTAATTTTGAGGCAAAATTGATTTTTAGAGTTGCTTAAAGATTACGATCTCGACATTCATCATCAAAGTGAAAAACCGACATATGCTTTTATTTGGAAGTTCAAAAATACGATCAATTGGATGGTTATTTTAGAAGTTGAATTTATTTATAAAATGAAAAANGTATAATTTAAAATTTTGGGTCTATTTTGATATAGCATAACAAACAAAATAGTATACAAATTCAAACAATTATAACTACATCATAAATTTTCTTGCACATGATTTAGAACAAGATAAATGTGTATGTGCTACTAAAATTTAGAGCAATTTGTATGGAGTAAATTATAAAATATACACTAATCATCCAAGTTTGATGTTCTTACTCAGAAGAAGTAATTTTGAGGCAAAAATGATTGTTAGAGCTGCTTAAAGATTACGATCTCGACATTCATCATCAAGGTGAAAAAGCTACAGTATGCTTTTGTTTGGAAGTTCAAAAATACGTTCAATTAGATGGTTATTTTAGAAGTTGAATTTATTTATAAAATGAAAAAAAAAATTAAAATTAAAAATAGTTCGAATAATTGATATGGAAAATAGATTGTTATCTTGGGTGATTGCTCAACTTACTCTACAGGCTAGAATTTTGAAGCTCAAAATGATGATGTAGAATATGAGATATTGATTGAGTAAATGAAAAGAGAAGAATTATAGATAAATAATAAAATGATATGTGTTGGCATATAGGGGTTGATTATGAGAAATATTGTTCCTGGAGTCTGGGGGCAAGCTGCATCCGGACAACGACGCGATGTATGGGATGCATGGACTATGTTTTTTTCCCCTCCCCTGCATCGCCTGCATCGCGTCTATAGTCCTGACGCAGCTTATGTTGGGACTCAGACACAATGTTTTGTCCTAACAATGGGTTTACACAATATTTTGTCCTAACAATGGATTCAGGACGCGATGTGCGGGCAATATTTGGTCCGGATGCGGCGCACGGGATGCACGGGCATGCAATATTTTCTACTCTCCAAATTTCTTTTCACTTTTCTCCTAAATTTGTGACTGTCTTAACCTTGTCAAAGGTCATTTAATTAAGAACTCTGAACGCATCTCCAACTCCATTTGTCCTCTATCAGACATATACCTGGAGGAATCCCCTGTTTTCAATGGGATGTCCGGAGAGGACTCACTTGCACTAACATGCCAAATGCCGTCAAGACAAAATATGATCTAGGAATATTTGTCATCGAAAATTAGGTGACAAAAGATTTGCAAAATAGAATTTCTAAGTTTTCAAATCTTGAGCTCGTAGATTTAACCAAAGAACAATCTAAGTGAACTTATCAAAATGCCAAATTATAGGATTGGGCATGAATATTGAATATATATTTGTTGATGGTTTTCTCAAGCAAAAATAGACCAAAGTCTCCAGACCCCATCTTCCCATCATAATAAGTTTTGAAGTTTTCATTGTTGGACATAATTGTGGATCTTCTGCATTTGGAGCTTCTTGTGTCGAATTATGGAGAGAAGTTGGTAGGAGGAGCTGTTGTTCTTTTAATTTAACAAGTACAATAGATACTATTGTTGTGGAAGAATATGGAGATCTTCCGAGGAATTGTTTTCAGACACGATCCATAGAGAATTTATGAGCTTTTGGCATGTGATATTCTCCGCCATGGCAGAATAAAATGTTTTCTGATAGGNATAATTGTGGATCTTCTGCATTTGGAGCTTCTTGTGTCGAATTATGGAGAGAAGTTGGTAGGAGGAGCTGTTTTTCTTTTAATTTAACAAGTACAATAGATACTATTGTTGTGGAAGAATATGGAGATCTTCCAAGGAATTGTTTTCAGACATGATCCACAGAGAATTTATGAGCTTTTGGAATGTGATATTCTCCGCAATGGCAGAATAAAATGATTTCTGATGGACTTTTAATTTTTTGTCATTTTTCGGAGGGGTGAGCAGAGGAGAAACTTGGGTCGGTATTTATAAAATTTGATTCAATTTTTTCCATGAAAAAGGCAAATCAGATTCGACTTATGGGAAATTGAATAATAAGAGAATCTTTACGCTCATTGAGCTGATAAAATGGAGGAAAAGATGAACGGTTCTATCAGTTTATTCTCTTAGCACTAATTTGACACAAACTTAAATGCTGATTAATCAATGTGGGAATAGAGGATCCTTGTTCATTTTTTTGNAGAAGTCACAGTTTTCTATTATTCTCCTTAAGCACATGTAAAATTGTCTCTCGTAACTATGTGGCTACCGTGAAGTAACCAGTAAACATTGTATTTTGCAGCAGTAGTGCAATCCTTTGGAGGTAACGAAAATCATCGAGCTCTTCTTTCCTGAAGACTTAAGAACATATGATGTTAGATATAACACTAATAAAATTAGTAACATAAGTAATTAATTACAATTTTATGCGGCAGTTGGCCTTAAAAAAATTAGTATATTAACGAATTTGTCACTATAAGAAGACAACAAACTTCATAAAAAAATGGTTTTTGGTTGTCTTTAACCCACGTAATACTGAGCTCGTGTGTGTCGCATATGCATATCACCAAAAAAATTCATTCAGAAAAACCTCAAAAACCATAACACTAAAAAAAGAGTAACTTGGTTGACTTCATTAGGATTTTACATGTGACAACAACCAAAAATGATATATAAACCATCAAATGAACCTAGAAAGTCAAACCTCTCATCATAGATTTTCAAAACCCACCAAAAAAAGGCATGCAATATTTATGATATATAAATTACCCATAATTGCCACATCGGTCCTCCAAGTGAGAGAAAATTAAATGTAAAATAAAAACAAGTACATATTACATGCAAAAATATCGATACAATAAATATCAAATGTATAAGAAACATAAATATACATGATTTGTATAAAATATAGATACAATAAACAATGAATGTTTTCAACAACCATTACAATAAATAGAAATAAAAACTTACAATTCTTCTAATCACCCTCCAACTATAGCATTCATAATTTGTTTCTTCAACTCCGTCATCTTGCTTGCATCTTCTGCATCTTGAGTGCAGGTCTCAGGCACATCATTTTTGGTTTGTNTATATATATATATATATATATATATATATTTGTTTTTTACTTTGCTTTATTGTAAGTATATCATACCAAATATGTGGTCTTGTTGGTGATATTATCCTGGGTTTGCAGAAGAATTGTCGAGAACAATTTTCATTTTTCTAGGTAAATTAATGAACTGTTTCTCTTAATCCACCTAGTTAAATTAAGTAGGTCTCCTTGCCTTGGGATTAACCAATTAGCGTTACATGGCAACTTTTGATATGACATATGTGTTGTGAAAAACGACGACAATAAAATGAAAAATGAAATGAGAAAAATTGCACGCAGAAAAACACCAGAGCGACACACAGATTTACGTGGTTCGACAAATTTACCTACGTCCACGGAGCTGCAGAAGATTTTATTTCTTCGAGAAATTACACCATTGAGCGCCTCGACTTTTACAAAAAATTCTCTATTTTCTTATCTCCCTTCCTCTCTTTTTCTCTTCCTCTTTTTCTCTTTTAGAGGACTTAACTTGGTCTTGCTTGACTTGTGGCTTAATTTATGACAAGCCATAAGAGACTATTTATAGAAACTAGGAGGGTGATAGGTGGGAGGTAGTCGAGCGGTAGGTGGGTGTGGTGGGTGAGCGGTAGGTGGGTGTGGTAGGTGAGCGAAATGTGAGATTCTTAATTAGGAATTTAATTATATTGCGGTGGACCGTGTTTCTACATTACCCAACAATTCTCTCACTTAAAGAGTGGGACACTAATTGCATCACTTACTGACTGCATCATCTACTAATTGTACCGACTTTTTCCTCAAACATGATATCCTCCATCTCTACACTCAAAGCCCTGGTCTTTATGCCCCTGCTGAAAGCCCTTTTCAACAAGTCCAATTTTGTACCTCTTACTGCCATCAAGCGCAGTCTTGACCCGGTACACCCACTTGTTGTGCAATGCCTTCTTCCTTGTTGGAAATTATGTCAGCTCCCAAGTTCGATTCCTTGACAGGGAATTCGTCTCATCCTCCTTACACAACTCCTACTTGCTCGAATTCTCATATTGCAAGATTTCTTCATACCTTTGTGGTTCTCCACCATTTGTTTGTATAATATTCGGTTTTCCTGCCTTTGACGCTCTGCCACTTTTCAGGAAATTGATCTTCTTCTCCTTCCTCATAATGCACTTTTGACTCATGTGTCCTCGCCTGAGAAACATGTAATCATATATAGTGTGTTAGTTTTCTTACCCTAAGTCAGTAATAATGCTCCTTTGGTAACCTTCCAGGTGCTATCTGAGAAAACTACCGAATGACCACCCTCATTGAGCTGCCCAACAGAGATGAGGTTTTTCTTCAACTCATGAACATGCTGACCTTTTACAAAGTCCACTTGCTCGTGTTAGGGAGTGCAATATCAACATCTCCCATCCCCAACACGCTCAGAGCTTTTCCATCAGTCAGATGTACCTTCCCAAAGTCGTCTCCAACATAGTTTGGAATCAACTCCCGGTGTGAAGATGTATGGAAGGAAGCTCCTGAATCCAGTACCCAGTCATCAACAGAATTGTGAACTGCCAGCAATAATGCATCATGTATTTCTTCAGTTACAATATTAACGTCATCATTATTCTTCTTCTTAGGATTCCTGCCGTTTCTTTTTATGTAGCCAGTCTTGCCACAATTCCAGCAGGTTGTCTGCTGACTAGACTTTGATTTTGAACTTCTTCTGTTTGAGTTCCTGTCTTGTGATCTCTCTCTGAAATCAATAATCAGTGCCGAACTCGAACCCGATGTCTCGACATAATTTTTTCTGTGCACCTCCTCAGCCAAAATCAAATCACAAATATCATCATATTTCAGCTTGAATTTATCTGCAGAACTGCTAACTGTCATCCTCATGGCTTCCCAGCTATTTGACAATGAAGCCAACATTATCAGCGCACTTATCTCATCATCAAAATCAATTTCAACAGACGACAGTTGATTTGTGATAGTATTGAAATCATTCAGGTGTAGAGCAACAGACACACCTTCCGTCATCTTCAAGTTGAATAACTTTGTCATCAAATATATATTGTTATTCACCGATGACTTTTCATACATACCTGATAAAGCTACCATGAGATCTGCAGTAGTTCTCTCCTTGATGACGTTATGCGCAATCGATCTCGACAAGGATAATCAAATAACCCCCAAAACCTGTTGATCCAACAGATTCTATTCCGCCTCGTCCATCTTTTCCGGTTGCTTTCCCAGTAACGGAAGATGTAGTTTCTTCCCATAGAGATAGTCCTCTATCTGCATCCTCCAGTAAGCAAAATCTGTGCCATTAAATTTCTCGATCCTCAATGTCATCACTTCGTCTCCACCCATCGTTCTTCCTTAGATTCGAACCAAAGGCTCTAATACGAATTATTGTGAGAAAGAACGACAATTAAGCGAAAAATGGAATGAGAAAAATTGCACGCAGAAAAACACCAGAGCGACACACAGATTTAAGTTGTTCGACAAATTCGCCTACGTCCACAGAGCTGCAAAGGATTTTATTTCTTCGAGGAATTACATCGTCGAATGCCTCGACGTTTACAAAAAAAATCTCTATTTTCTTCTCTCCCTTCCTCTCTCTTTCTCTTCCTCTCTTTCTTTCTTAGAGGACTTGGTTTGGTCTTGCTTGGTTTGTGGCTTAACTTGTGACAAGTCATAAGAGACTATTTATATAAACTAGGAGAGTGATAGGTGGGAGGTAAGTAAGTGGTATGTGGGTGTGGTAGGTGAGCGGTAAGTGAGATTTTTAGTTAGAAAACAAATTAAATTGTGGTGAACCGGGTCTTCACATTACCCAACAATGTGATAGAAGTTCTAGTTAACAAATGCCCTTGATTTTGAAAAAAATTACATGTGGAGTCTGGATGAACCTTTATATCCAGACTAGAATAACATAATGTTAAGTGTATTTCGATGGGCCTTCCTTAAAGAAATAAAGTTTAATTTATGAGTTGAAATATAATTTTTTTTAAATTTTGAACACTTGGCTAAATTTTATCTAGACTCCAAATATAAAATTTTATCCTTTATTTTTATTTGTTTGAGGTTTATTTAAGATGATTTTATTTTTATTTTTATTTTTATTTTACAAATATATTTATTTAATGTTTTTTAATGTATTTACTTTTTATTTTTAAAAGTACATTATATTATTTTTAAAAAATTATTTAAGTAGGTTATAAGATATCAAATATATTTTAAATTAAATAAAAATAAATAGAAAATAAAATAAAAATAAAAAGTAAACCCAATGGCACTTTAATAAAGTGTTGGCTTAAATGCTTCGGAAATTGTTTTATATTATTATTATTATTATTTTAAATTAGCTTTACAGGTTAACTTTATATATATATATATATATATATATATATATATATATATATATATATATATATATATATATATATATATATATATANATATATATATATATATATATATCTGTCTGTGTGTGTGTGTGAAGAAAACAAATTATTTATATATTATTGTTGGTGTTATGTGAAAATAATATGGAAATGAAGAAATTTACACAGCAAAAATCAAATACAAACGATTTATGTGGTTCAACGTTAAGTTGATTCACCTACTTCCATGATGAGGGAGATTCCACTAGCACCGGATAGAGAGAAAGAAAAACAGCTTGAGTTAAAACTTCTGCACTTCTCACCACTCTTTCTCTTAAACCTTAAGTCACTTATATATAGAGGAAGATTAGATAAAGCCAAAATAATAAATTACCTCTAATTACAATAAAAGTCATAAATACAATAAATTCCACCTCATCTCTTAGTTTTAGATAAGTGAAAAATAACCAAATAAGCTCCAAATTCTAATTCAATTGCGCCAGATGATTGCCTATATACCCCCATCTTGAAGATAGTTCTTCAAAATGTCCGATTAGGCAATCAATCTTGAGCTCAGATGTTCATTGAACTCTTGTAGTACATGACATTTTGGAGTGATAGTGCCTTCAAGAGTATGTTCGTTGGATTCTTCTTTGTATTTATCTTCTTCAACAGAATCTTGTCGTTATCAATCAAGTTTCTAATAAAATAGTATCTCACATCATTGTCCTTAGCACAAATCACATTGTCGAATATGTTTGGCATTATTTAGCATGGCTTGTATGCTTGCCATCTGCCTTGGGCATTTCATGCAACCATTGGTTTGCCATTTGCATGAGCTCGTTTGAGCGCCTCTTCAGTAAGTGTAATTCCTCTTAGAAGTGACATGTATTTGATGCAACCTCATTCGTAGTATACGTCTGCCATTTGCATGGCAATGGGGTTAGTTCTCAGGCAAGGTCTAATTCCTTTTAGAGTGTCCTGTACTTGGTGCTCACGGTTTATATGTGTCATATGAGTGTGGCATTCTTGCATTTGCATTTGCTTGATGTTTTATTCACCTACTTGGCATTCGTTGTGATTGCTCTTACCTCAATGAAGTGATGACCATGTGTTGAGTCTCTTTGCATGATTGTATGTGCATCACTTAGCTGCTTTGATGACAAATCTTTCTTGTTAGATGAGTGACTCGTTTATTGTCCATGATACTTAAATGAACATTGCTTTTGAGGATATCTCAGCGAGCAATGCGAGTTTTTGTATTACAATCAACATGTGTATGACTGTTCTAATGATTCAAAAGTTATAAAATACGTCACTTACATGTCATAAACCGGCATTTAATATACATTTTTTAAAATATAATAAATTAAATATTTTTTATTATATATTATTCGTATTGTATTTTGAAACTGTAAAGCTAAACCATATGTAAGATCATTCTTTTAAATGTCATCTCCTAGTGACGTATGTTGGAACCATTTTTGGATGTCAGTATGCAAGAAGATGTTCCAATCTCCAGGAGTACCCCATGGCTCGTAGACATCCAGTCGAATGCCTCAGAGTGCATCATACATAAAGTTACATTTTGGTCCCAACGCATCCACGCCTAAGTCCTGTCGCGACCACGTGTTTGGTCTGCGTCGCAAGATAGAAACCCGACACACCCGCAACAATTTTGAGGGTTCCTGCACCTTCTTTAAGTCTGGCGCGCTCGTGCGAGACCAACGCTAGTTCCACGATGAAAGATGGAGGACCTGCCGTACTTGCGCCTTCTTTGAGCCTGACGCACTAACGTTGGTTCAGCCTTGGAAGACAAAGAACTTGACGTGCTCGCAGCAGTTCTAGGGTGAACCTACGCCTGTATCCCTTAGTGTGACTGAGCCCTATGTCATGCCAGCCTGTGCCAGACTGCATGCAGTGGGTGCGCCGGGTTTCTATCTTGACTAAGAGCTCTATTCTCATAAGACAACACAAACATTTATTTTATTTTTTATTCTAAAAAGCTACCTTTAGATTTATTTTTAAGAGCTAGGTACCAAGAATTAAGATTTTGTTCCGTTGATTTGTCAGAGATGGACGTCTGACTTTGCAGGAGGGCAGTCCGTGGAGAGTTTTGAGGCATTTACATCCATACCACCCATTTCTTATTTATTTAGACNAGAAGTCACAGTTTTCTATTATTCTCCTTAAGCACATGTAAAATTGTCTCTCGTAACTATGTGGCTACCGTGGAGTAACCAGTAAACATTGTATTTTACAGTAGCAGTGCAATCCTTTGGAGGTAACGGAAATCATCGAGCTCTTCTTTCCTGAAGACTTAAGAACATATGATGTTAGATATAACACTAATAAAATTAGTAACATAAGTAATTAATTACAATTTTATGCGGCAGTGGGCCTTAAAAAACTTAGTATATTAACGAATTTGCCACTACAAGAAGACAACAAACTTCATAAAAAAATGGTTTTTGATTGTCTTTAACCCACGTAATACTGAGCTCTTGTGTGTCGCATATGCATATCACAAAAAAAATTCATTCAGAAAAACCTCAAAAACCATAACACTAAAAAAAGAGTAACTTGGTTGACTTCATTAGGATTTTACATGTGACAACAACCAAAAGTGATATATAAACATCAAAAGAACTCATAAAGTCAAACCTCTCATCATATATTTTCAAAACGCACCAAAAAAAGGCATGCAATATTTATGATATATAAAATACCCATAATTGCCACATCGGTCCTCCAAGTGAGAGAAAATTAAATGTAAAATAAAAACAAGTACATATTACATGCAAAAATACCGATACAATAAATATCAAATGTATAAGAAACATAAATATACATGATTTGTATAAAATATAGATACAATAAACAATGAATGTTTTCAACAACCATTACAATAAATAGAAATAAAAACTTACAATTCCTCTAATCACCCTCCAACTATAGCATTCATAATTTGTTTCTTCAACTCCGTCATCTTGCTTGCATTTTCTGCATCTTGAGTGCAGGTCTCAGGCACATCATTTTTGGTTTGTGACAAAGATTGTTCAAGATGATATTCATGTCTCAGTAGGGATATGTGAAAGATTTTCATCTGCCATACAAAAATCAATGTCGTTGGGTGAATGATGCTGTCGAATATAATTGTGGAGAGTCATCGTAAAAATCATAATTCGCTCCATCGCTCCTCTTATAGATTTGTTATGTGATAAAATGTAGAGGTTATGGCTAACACCTCTTTGGAGGTCATTTTGAAGGAGCCATAGTCCATGATTCCTGTGTAATTCATTTAGGAGATCGATATATACGGGCTGTGTCATACGATCATGTTGATGAATCCTATTGGTTGTCCTCCAAGCAAATCCCCAACTTATTTATCACCAATGTAAGATAATGTAAAGCAAGGAAGCAAGGAGATCAATCTTCGTTTGAATTTTAATACTAATACAACAAACATAACACTGCTACAATTCTCCTTCCGCGTCTCTCTCTCTCTCTCTCTCTCTCTCTCTCTCTCTCTTTGTAAATTCATGTTAGGTAAGCGCTCTATTCAGCTAACACATTAACAATCATAAATTAACAAATGACCAGCAAATAACAAAGTGTGCGATGAAAAAAAAAACAAACATTCAAAGAAACATTGACAGTGTTTCAAAGAAAAAGTAGAAACATGCATAGCAAAAGTCAAATTAACCTAATGCAAAAAAAAAAACACAAATATTCCAAAGACAAATAAATAAATTCAAGCGTCCCTGGTGTGATAAAAATAATATAAATAGTTGACTATGCAGTTAGGGTCATTGCCATGAAGAACTCTCTACGGGTCTAGTTCTCTAACAATTTTATAGAGAACAAATATAACGACATGTCCACATAAATTTCTGCAGTTCCCTCCAAAATTCACATAACTTGTTGGCTGGAAGTTGCTTGTGATGTCCCAGTGTCGTTGGTGCATGAAGCCACCAATTGTGAAATTTGGTTTGTAATGGAAGCAACCCCTTATTTTTTCTTTTGCGCCACCCTTGGACGCTTTGTCCTACTAGTGTACTCTACTTCATTTTAAATAGGGCTAGGATCTTTGTTGGAGTCAATTGTTCTTTTGAACCAAGTTCTAAATATGCTTGTAAACCCCGCTCACTAGGTTCTTGCATTATTCCCCGTTGCGACAACCCCACCAAACATACTGTCGAACTTCTATTCCAGCTCAGGGTCGAAACCATTAATTTTGAATTTTTTGGCGGCTGACACTACTTGCATCATAAAGGGACATGAATATGCTGATATAATTCAGAAAACGAAAAACAAAATATGTAGGTTCGATCTATTTTCTCCGTTTTATCAGATCCCAACCCAAGCCTGTCAATCATTGTTTCAATTCCTTCCAAATTTTCTAGTATAATTTAGTACTTTTTTTTAAAATTTGAAGAAGATCTTGCAATTAACTTGACAAAGATATTATAAATATTAAGATGAAAAAATTTAAAATGGAAGTTCTGTTCATAAACTGTTTCATTTTTGGGTTGTGTAGTGAGTGAAGACATGATAGCTATAGGTTACTAAAAGTGAAAGTTACAACATAATGACCAATATCTTGTAATATATTTGAAGTGCACAAGATTTATTGTGAGCTATTATAGGAATTTGCTAAGTTTTTATTCTAGTTGTAATTTTTTGACCAGAATGACATAAAAATAGCACCATTTTAGCAGATGTCCGGAAGTGCAGTTAATTTTAAGAAGTTACGTTTTGTGACGGAGCCTATTTTAATTTCTTCATCCATTACTAAAGGGCTCTAAGTATCTATTGATGTATAATTTAAAATTTTGGGTCTATTTTGATATAGCATAACAAACAAAATAGTATACAAATTCAAACAATTAAAACTACATCATAAATTTTCTTGTACATGATTTAGAACAAGATAAATGTGTATGTGCTACTAAAATTTAGAGCAATTTATATGGAGTAAATTATAAAATATACACTAATCATCCAAGTTTGATGTTCTTACTCAGAAGAAGCTAATTTTGTGGCAAAAATGATTGTTAGAGTTGCTTAAAGATTACGATCTCGATATTCATCATCAAGGTGAAAAAGCTACAGTATGCTTTTATTTGGAAGTTCAAAAATACAATCAATTGGATGGTTATTTTAGAAGTTGAATTTATTTATAAAATGAAACAAAATTAAAATTAAAAGTAGTTCGAATAATTCATATGGAAAATAGATTGTTATCTTGGGTGATTGCTCAACTTACTCTATAGGATAGAATTTTGAAGCTGAAAATGATGGTGTAGAATATGAGATATTGACTGAGTTAATGAAAAGAGAAGAATTATAGATAAATAATAAAATAATATGTGTTGGCATATAGGGGTTGATTATGAGAAATATTGCTCCTGGGAGTTCGGACGCAAGTTGTGTCCGGACAACGGACGCGATGCACGGGATGCATGGACGATATTTTTTGCCCTCCGCTGCATCGCCTGCATCGCGTCTATCATAATAACGCAGCTTATGTCGGGACTCATGACACAATATTTTATCCTAACAGTGGGCTTACACAATATTTTGTCCTAACAATGGATTCAGGACGCGATGTGCGGGCAATATTTCGTTCGGACGACGCCGTGCAAGGGATGCACGGGCATGCAATATTTTCTACTCTCGAAATTTCTTTTCACTTTTCTCCTAAATTTGTGACTGTCTTAACCTTGTCAAAGGTCATTTAATTAAGAACTCTGAACGCATCTCCAACTCCATTTGTCCTCTATCAGACATATACCTGGACGAATCCCCTGTTTTCAATGGGATGTCCGGAGAAGACTCAACTTGCACTAACAGGCCAAATGCCGTCAAGACAAAATATGATCTAGGAATATTTGTCATCGAAAATTAGGTGACAAAAGATTTGCAAAATAGAATTTCTAAGTTTTCAAATCTTGAGCTCGTAGATTTAACCAAAGAACAATCTAAGTGAACTTATCAAAATGCCAAATTATAGGATTGGGCATGAATATTGAATATATATTTGTTGATGGTTTTCTCAACCGAAAATAGACCAACGTCTCCAGACCCCATCTTCCCATCATAACAAGTTTTGAAGTTTTCATTGTTGGACATAATTGTGGATCTTCTGCATTTGGAGCTTCTTGTGTCGAATTATGGACAGAAGTTGGTAGGAGGAGCTGTTGTTCTTTTAATTTAACAAGTACAATAGATCCTATTGTTGTGGAAGAATATGGAGATCTTCCATGGAATTGTTTTCAGACATGATCCATAGAGAATTTATGAGGCATGTGATATTCTCCGCAATGGCAGAATAAAATGATTTCTGATAGACTTTTAATTTTTTGTCATTTTCCGGAGGGGTGAGCAGAGGAGAAACTTGGGTCAGTATTTATAAAATTTGATTCAATTTTTTCCATGAAAAAGGCAAATCAGATTCGACTTATGGGAAATTGAATAATAAAAGAATCTTTACGCTCATTGAGCTGATAAAATGGAGGAAAAGATGAACGGTTCTATGAGTTTATTCTCTTAGCACTAATTTGACACAAACTTAAATGCTGATTAATCAGTGTGGGAATAGAGGATCCTTGTTCATTTTTTTTCCTTCAGTTTTTTTAAGATGAGTGATAGAATTAGCATTTTAGGTTTTTTCTTAATATATATATATATATATATATATTTGTTTTTTTACTTTGCTTTATTGTAAGTATATCATACCAAATATGTGATCTTGTTGGTGATATTATCCTGGGTTTGCAGTAGAATTGTTGAGAACAATTTTCATTTTTTTAGGTAAATTAATGAACTGTTTCTCTTAATCCACCTAGTTAAATTAAGTAGGTCTTGCCTTGGGATTAACCAATTAGCGTTACATGACAACTTTTGATATGACATGTGTGTTGTGAAAAACGACGACAATAAAGTGAAAAACGAAATGGGAAAAATTGCACGCAGAAAAACACCAGAGCGACACACAGATTTACGTGGTTCGACAAATTTTCCTACGTCTACGGAGCTGCAGAAGATTTTATTTCTTCGAGAAATTACACCATCGAGCGCCTCGACTTTTACAAAAAATTCTCTATTTTCTTCTCTCCCTTCCTCTCTCTTTCTCTTCCTCTCTTTCTCTCTTAGAGGACTTAACTTGGTCTTGCTTGACTTGTGGCTTAATTTATGACAAGTCATAAGAGACTATTTATAGAAACTAGGAGGGTGATAAGTTGGAGGTAGTTGAGCGGTAGTGGGTGTGGAAGGTGAAAGGTAGGTCGGAAGGTAGGTGAGCGGAATGTGAGATTCTTAATTAGAAATCTAATTAAATTGCGGTGGACCGTGTTTCTACATTACCCAACAATTCTCTCACTTAAAGAGTGGGACACTAATTGCATCACTTACTGACTGCATCATCTACTAGTTGTACCGACCTTTTCCTCAAACATGATATCCTACACCTCTACACTCAAAGCCCTGGTTTTTATGTCAGAAGACCAGCTGAAGTCGAGCACAATTTCAGCTTCTCACGAGTAACACCCTCAGTTGACATATCACCGTCAAGGTAGTCTTGTAACACCAAGCTCTTTCCTGAGTTACTCTTGTATCTACTTACAACTCCCACTGCATAAGAAATATCCTGCCCCTGCAAAAAACCCTTTTCAACAAGTCCAGTTTTGTACCTCTTACTGCCATCAAGCGTAGTCTTGACCCGGTACACCCACTTGTTGTGCAATGTCTTCTTCCCTGTTGGAAGTTATGTCAGCTCCCAAGTTCGATTCCCTGACAGGGAATTCGTCTCCTCCTCCTTGCACAACTCCCACTTGCTCGAATTCTCATCTTGCAAGATTTCTTCATACCTCTGTGGTTCTCCACCATTTGTCTGTACAATGTCCGGTTTTCCTGCCTTTGGCGCTCTGCTACTTTTCATGAAATTGATCTTCTTCTCCTTCTTCATAATGCACCTTTGACTCATGTGTACTCGCCTGAGTAAATATGTAGTTATATATAGTGTGTCAGTTTTCTTACCCTGAGCCAGTACTAATGCTCCTTTGGTAACCTTCCAGGTGCTATCTGAGAAAATTACCGAATGACCACCCTCATTGAGCTGCCCAACACAGATGAGGTTTTTCTTCAACTCAGAAACATGTCTGAACTTATGCAAAGCCCACTTGCTCGTGTTAGGGAGTGCAATATCAACGTCTCACATCCCCACCACGCTCAGAGTTTTTCCATCAGTCAGATGAACCTTCCCAAAGTAGCCTCCAACATAGTTTGGAATCAACTCCCGGTGGGAAGATGTATGGAAGGAAGCCCTTGAATCCAGTACCCAGTCATCAATAGAATTGTGAACTGCCAGCAAAAATGCATTATGTATTTCTTCAGTTACAATATTAACGTCATTATTATTATTCTTCTTAGGATTCCTGCCGTTCCTTTTTATGTAGCCAGCCTTGCCACAATTCCAGCAGGTCGTCTGCTGACTAGACTTTGATTTTGAACTTCCTCTGTTTGAGTTCATGCCTTGTGATCTCCCTTTGAAATCAATAATCAGTGTCGAACTTAAACCCGAGGTCTCAATAGAATTTTTCCTGTGCACCTCCTCAACCAAAATCAAATCACGAATATCATCATATTTCAGCTTGAATTTATCTGCAGAACTGTTAACTGTCATTCTCATGGCTTCCCATCTATTTGACACTGAAGCCAACATTATCAGCGCACGTATCTCATCATCAAAATCAATTTCAATAGACGACAGTTAATTTGTGATAGTATTGAAATCATTCAGATGTAGAACAACAGACACACATTCCGTCATTTTCAAGTTGAATAACTTTGTCATCAAATATACATTGTTATTAACCGATGAATTTTTATACATACCTGATAAAGCCGCCATGAGATTTGCAGTAGTCCCCTCCTTGATGACGTTATGCGCAACCGATCTCGACAGGGTTAATCGAATAACCCCCAAAACTTGTTGATCCAATAGATTCTATTCCGCCTCATCCATCTTTTCCGGTTGCTTTCCCAGTAACGGATGATGTAGTTTCTTCTCATAGAGATAGTTCTCTATCTGCATCCTCTAGTAAGCAAAATTTGTGTCATTAAACTTCTCGATCCTCAATGTCATCACTTCGTCTCCACTCATCATTCTTCCTTAGATTCAAACTAAAGGCTCTAATACAAACTGTTGTGAGAAACAACGACAATTAAGCGAAAAATGGAATGAGAAAATTTGCACGCAGAAAAACACCAGAGCGACACAGATTTAAGTTGTTCGACAAATTCGCCTACATCCACGGAGCTGCAGAGGATTTTATTTCTTCGAGGAATTACATCGTCGAACGCCTCGACGTTTATAAAAAAATCTCTATTTTCTTCTCTCTCTTCCTCTCTTTCTTTCTTAGAGGACTTGGTTTGACCTTGTTTGGTTTGTGGCTTAACTTATGACAAGTCATAAGAGACCATTTATAGAAACTAGGAGAGTGGTAGGTGGGAGATAAGTAAGCGGTAGATGGGTGTGGTAGGTGAGCGGTAGGTGAGAAAGTAAGTGAGCGGTAGGTGAGATTTTTAATTAGGAAATTAATTAAATTATGGTGAACCGAGTCTTCACATTACCCAACAATTTGATAGAAGTTCTAGTTAATAAATGCCCTTGATTTTGAAAAAAATTACATGTTGAGTCTGGACGAACCTCTATATCCGGACTAGAATAACATAATGTTAAGTGTATTTCGATGGGCCTTCCTTAAAGAAAAAAAGTTTAATTTATGAGTTGAATTATAAATTTTTTTTTAAAATTTTGTACACTTGGCTAAATTTTATCCAGACTCCAAATATAAAATTTTATCCTTTATTTTTATTTGTTTAAGGTTTATTTAAGATGATTTTATTTTTATTTTTATTTTTATTTTACAAATATATTTATTTAATGTTTTTTTAATGTATTTACTTTTTATTTTTAAAAGTGCATTAGATTATTTTTAAAAAATTAATTAAATAGGTTATAATATATCAAATATATTTTAATTTAAATAAAAAATAAATAGAAAAGAAAATAAAAATAAAAAGTTAACCCAATGGCCCTTTAATAAAGAGTTGGCTTAAATGCTTTGGAAATTGTTTTATATTATTATTATTTTAAATTAGCTTCAGGTTAAGTTTATATTTATCTATCTATATATCTATCTATCTATCTGTGTGAAGAAAAAAAATTATCTATATATTATTGTTGGTGTTATGTGAAAATAATGCGGAAATGAAGAAATTTACACAGCAAAAATCAAATACAAACGATTTACGTGGTTCAACCTTAAGTTGATTCACCTACTTCCACGATGAGGGAGATTCCACTAGCACCGGATAGGGAGAAAGAAAAACAGCTTGAGGTTCAAACTTCTGCACTTCTCACCACTCTTTCTCATGAACCTTAAGTCACTTATATAGAGGAAGATTAGATAAAGCCAAAATAATAAATTACCTCTAATTACAATAAAAGTCATAAATACAATAAATTCCACCTCATCTCTTAGTTTCAGATAAGTGAAAAATAACCAAATAAGCTCCAAATTCTAATTCAATTGCACCAAGATGAATGCCTATATACCCCCCATCTTGAAGGGATCAACCCTCACATAGTTCTTCAAAATGTCCGACTAGGCAATCAATCCTGAGCTCGAATGTTCATTGAACTCTTGTAGTACATGAAATTTTGGAATGATAGTGCCTTCAAGAGTATGTTCGTTGGATTATTTTTTGTATTTATCTTCTTCAACAGAACCTTGTCGTTATCAATCAAGTTTCTAATAAAATAGTATCTCACATCATTGTGCTTAGCACAAATCACATTATCGAATATGTTTGGCATTATTTAGCATGTCTTGTATGCTTGCCATCTGCCTTGGGCATTTCATGCAACCATTGGTTTGCCATTTGCATGAGCTCGTTTGAGCGCCTCTTCAGTAAGTGTAATTCCTCTTAGAAGTGACAT
Source organism: Phalaenopsis hybrid cultivar (assembly GCA_002079205.1). Classification (NCBI taxonomy): domain Eukaryota; kingdom Viridiplantae; phylum Streptophyta; class Magnoliopsida; order Asparagales; family Orchidaceae; genus Phalaenopsis; species Phalaenopsis hybrid cultivar. Next base: position 19,877 of record JXCR01085468.1, on the reverse strand, counting down.
GTATCTGATGCAACCTCATTCGTAGTATACGTCTGCCATTTGCATGGCAATGGGGTTAGTTCTCAGGCAAGGTCTAATTCCTTTTAGAGTGTCCTGTACTTGGTGCTCCCGGTTTATATGTGTCATATGAGTGTGGCATTCTTGCATTTGCATTTGCTTGATGTTTTTTTCACCTAGTTGGCGTTCGTTGTGATTGCTTTTACCTCAATGAAGTGATGACCATGTGTTGAGTCTCTTTGCATGATTGTATGTGCATCACTTAGCTGCTTTGATGACAAATCTTTCTTGTTAGATGAGTGACTCGTTTATTGTCCATGATACTTAAATGAACATTGCTTTTGAGGATATCTCAGCNTGATGACCATGTGTTGAGTCTCTTTGCATGATTGTATGTGCATCACTTAGCTGCTTTGATGACAAATCTTTCGTGTTAGATGAGTGACTCGTTTATTGGCCATGATACTTAAATGAACATTGCTTTCGAGGATATCTCAGAGAGCAATGCGAGTTTTTGTATTACAATCAACATGTGTATGACTGTTCTAATGATTCAAAAGTTATAAAATACGTCACTTACATGTCATAAACCGGCATTTAATATACATTTTTTAAAATATAATAAATTAAATATTTTTTATTATACATTATTCGTATTGTATTTTGAAACTGTAAAGCTAAACCATATGTAAGATCATTCTTTTAAATGTCATCTCCTAGTGACGTATGTTGGAACCATTTTTGGATGTCAGTATGCAAGAAGATGTTCCAATCTCCAGGAGTACCCCATGGCTCGTAGACATCCAGTCGAATGCCTCAGAGTGCATCATACATAAAGTCTACATTTTGGTCCCAACGCATCCGCGCCTAAGTCCTGTCGCGACCACATGTTTGGTCTGCGTTNTCCAATCTCCAGGAGTACCCCATGGCTCGTAGACATCCAGTCGAATGCCTCAGAGTGCATCATACATAAAGTTACATTTTGGTCCCAACGCATCCACGCCTAAGTCCTGTCGCGACCACGTGTTTGGTCTGCGTCGCAAGATAGAAACCCGACACACCCGCAACAATTTTGAGGGTTCCTGCACCTTCTTTAAGTCTGGCACGCTCGTGCGAGACCAACGCTAATTCCACGATGAAAGATGGAGGACCTGCCGTACTTGCGCCTTCTTTGGGCCTGGTTCAGTCTTGGAAGACAAAGAACTTGACGTGCTTGCAGCAGTTCTAGGGTGAACCTACGCCTGTATCTCTTAGTGTGCCTGCGCCCAATGTCATGCCAGCTTGTGCCAGACTGCATGCAGGGGGTGCATAAGACACATTTATTTTATTTTTTATTCTGAAAAGCTACCTTTTGATTTATTTTTAAGAGCTAGGTACCAAGAATTAAGATTTTGTTCCGTTGATTTGTCAGAGATGGCGGCTGACTTTGCAGCAGGGGCAGTCCGTGGAGAGCTTTGAGGCATTTACATCCATACCACCCATTTCTTATTTATTTAGATATAGAAAATCTAAACGTGCTGCAGGCATGGGCGTTGGTTTGGCAAATTTTTTAATTAGAGTATCTGCATACCACCCAAATCTTACCGACTACGTACCTTAACGCCTACAATCTGGGAAATAGTAAGGGACCATTTACATAGACAACCAACCAAATTCTATATATTTATATATTTATATTTATATTTTTTATAATTATATCAATCAAATATATTTTTTTAAAAATTAATTAAATTTAACAATTTTAAATAACATTAAATTAAAATAAATAAAATTTATTATTTAATTATTTCGAATTAAAATAAGTCAAATACAAATTTTTATTCAGAACTTAAAAAATTCATTCATATATTTTTTTTAACAACCCTATTTTCTGAATAATTTATCTGCACGTGTTCTTCACGTGCTTCTTTATTTACTGTTGAAGTGTTAACGTCGTGTGAGAGGAATAATGACGCACATGAAGAGGAATGAGTTGAACTCCTGCAAGGAGGCCAGATATATCCTTCTTTTTATTTTATTTTAGGCCAGTGATAAGATATAGCTTTGTCAGACGATAGCTTGGTAGGTTAGTAAAAACAATTTTTTTTATTATTTGAATTTTTCAGTAAAAATGTTATATATATTGCTTTTTGGGTTTGGTTAAATTATATGAAATAGTATAATTAAAAGTTGATTTAAAATTTATATTTAATTGAAAAGATTGTTTGATGGCATATCATAAATATTATTCTAATTTTAGAGTTAATAGGCATCCAACTCTTGAGAGCGAATATTATTTGATTGGTATAATTATATCAAATTAAATTAAAGAAAAAACAGATGAAATTGCTCAAATTTCACGGCTACAAAAGTTGAAAGTTCGATTAAACAAAAATAGAAAAAAACATATGATCAGCCCATCTGCTCCTCTGCCTCATCCTCCTCGACAACACTCATATGTTGCATGCCTCGACGATCAAAACTCTTCATTAGTCATGCTAGATTATCTGGAACCATATGTTGCGTCATACACATATCGAAACTCTTCATTCATCATCATGATCTATCTGGCAAGCTCCTCATGCTGAGCCTGTAAAAAGCTAGAGCCACCCACGCCTGTATGAGAGCACTTAACCTCAAATGCTATCATATTTTTTACTAGGCCATACACTCTCACATTCTTTTTCCTCGTTGTCAGTGTCCATAACTCAAAATCGAACTGAGTAGTAGTAGACTAAAGACCACTGTTGTTGGAAGACGGCGAGGTCTGACTAGCCATCTCCCTCTATCTCTCCCGTAGTTGCTCGTACTACTCATACATAACAAAATTCAAACATTAATTGGTATTTTAAATATTAATTTACAAATTTATAGCCCCCTCACCCCTACCACCACCTCAAAAAATTTGAAAATTAAATTTTTTTAACTTACATTGACATGTCAAGAGTGGTCGAATACCCACTACCGTCTGTCCTTGCGCTAATATTGTGAGGACATGCAACTTTACAGTGGATGACTCTCAATTNATAAAATTATTATTTAATTATTTCGAATTAAAATAAGTCAAATACAAATTTTTATTCAGAACTTAAAAAATTTATTCATATATTTTTTTTAACAACCATTTTTCTGAATAATTTATCTGCACGTGTTTCTGCACCTGCTCTTTATTTATCGTTGGAAGTGTTAACGTTGTGTGAGAGGAATAATGACGCACATGAAGAGGAATGAGTTGTACTCCTGGAAGGAGGCCAGGTATATCCTTCTTTTTATTTTATTTTAGGCCAGTGATAAGATATAGCTTTGTCAGACGATAGCTTGGTAGGTTAGTAAAAACAAATTTTTTTATTATTTGATTTTTTCAGTAAAAATGTTATATATATATTGCTTTTTGGGTTTGGTTAAATTATATGAAATAGTATAATTAAAAGTTGCTTTAAAATTTATATTTAATTGAAAAGATTGTTTGATGGCATATCATAAATATTATTCTAATTTTAGAGTTAATAGGCATCCAACTCTTGAGAGCGAATATTATTTGATTGGTATAATTATATCAAATTAAATTAAAGAAAAAACAGATGAAATTGCTCAAATTTCACGGCTACAAAAGTTGAAAGTTCGATTAAACAAAAATAGAAAAAAACATATGATCAGCCCATCTGCTCCTCTGCCTCATCCTCCTCGACAACACTCATATGTTGCATGCCTCGACGATCAAAACTCTTCATTAGTCATGCTAGATTATCTGGAACCATATGTTGCGTCATACACATATCGAAACTCTTCATTCATCATCATGATCTATCTGGCAAGCTCCTCATGCTGAGCCTGTAAAAAGCTAGAGCCACCCACGCCTGTATGAGAGCACTTAACCTCAAATGCTATCATATTTTTTACTAGGCCATACACTCTCACATTCTTTTTCCTCGTTGTCAGTGTCCATAACNTGAGCATTATATAAAAATATGACAATCACAACTTTTCATACCAAATGTTTTACCCATTCCAATTTTAACACATCGACTTATGTTAGAAAAACAACCAGTCAGAAACTTCAAAGAATGCAACCACTCAAAAATTATTTTTCGTTGATCTAATATGAGACAATATGTAACTTTGGGCTTTACTATTTTACCAGTATTTGTCTCTTGCAGTTGTAACCCCCTCTTCTTACAATACTCCCTCAGGTCCAATATTACTTAGACATTGTCTTTTGTTTTTTTCTTGATATCCAAAACAATATTAAATATATTATCAGAAAATTTTTTTCTCAATATGCATAACATCTAGATTATGTCTTGTTAGATTGGTTCTCCGGTATGAAAGATCCCAAAAAATACTTTGTTTCATCCAGTTATCTGTAACTCTAAAAACTGGAAGATGACTCGAGGCTAATTTTGATCTCTCAATGATCTTTGACACTTCACTGATCATCTACAGTATATCGCTTACACTTATCCTTGGGGGAGGACTTGATGTTTCAAGTCTATTTATGAAAAATGCATCTTTATTCCTCTGAAATGGATGATCACTAGCTAAGAATCTGCGATGACAATTGAACAAGGAAAATTTTCTTACATGCTTTAAAGTGAATGCCTTAGAAATGTCCATGCAGTTAGGACAGACAAATTTCTCAGTTATGCTCCAATCAGATAACATCCCATAAGCCGTGAACTCTTTGATTGTCCAAATAAGATTGTCACTATGGTGAAATTCTTGTTTCGTTGCAATATCATAAGTCGACACACATGTTTCCTACAATACTTATAGCTCATCTGTAAGACGTTGTAAGTACACGTCAATTATGTCCTTTAGGCTATGTGGACCTGGTATGATCAACGTTAGAAATAAGAATGACACATTCATACATATATCAAAGGGCAAATTATATGACATGATAATAAATGACCAACATGCATTGGGTATTGCAACATGTGGAAGGTGTGAACTCAATTGCACATAAGCTAAGTCTACCATTGTGTGGTTCTACTGCAAAATCAGAATAAGAGCGATTGAAGTGTTTCCAAGCTTCACCAGCTGAAGGATGAGTCATTTGTTAACACCATAAGATCTAGTATTATGCCATGTTATGTGAAGAGCTGTGCACATAAAGAAAAACAAACATAAAGTCGGGGAATGAGAGGAAATTAAAGAAATGTTTGTGAGAAATATTTTTCTGATTTTTACTTTTTCTCCCTTTTAGTTTGAACCTTTCAGCATTGTAAGATCTGCATTTCATTTTTTGTGCTTTTTCATTGTGATATAATATATTGTCATTAACACAACAATCTGTCTTTTAAGATAGTAGCTCCAACTGTGACACTAACCTTTTAGTTCAATACAAATCGTCTGGAACTAAATTATCTTCAGGGTTCATCTCCTTTAATAATATTACTACCTGATTGAAGTATTCTATTGACACATTGAAATTGAATTTGATACTCATTATTCTCTGGGCAACCGATAACTCCATATGTGAAGTGCATCCCTCCCACAAATGCTATTTTGTAGCATTTAATAATTAAAAAATTATTGTGTCTCTCTATTACGCTCTTGAACATCATTAGGCACACTCCCAACAAAATGAGCTCTATTGGTATCAACAATCATTTCTTCATACATATCAGAATCATGAATCGTTGGAGGGGCGTAACTTGATGAGGCTCCAACATGATCATACTGAATATCTATTTATTGTCAATCTGTGACTCACAAAAAATTGAAAACATCGTCTCCTTCACAAGATCGAGCAAGCCAGCGTACTTCTCCTATTTTGCACAAACTCGCCAAGCTCCAAGGGTTGTAAGCCGAGTAATCTTCGTTGTTTAGGCAGAACATCTTCAATTGAATCTAATCTATCCATCAAATCTTTTTTAATTGATGAAATGAAATGCTTGCGCATATCAAGATGAATTACATGTGGATTTGATAATTTGAGTCATACACATTTGCAAAGTTTTTTTATAGCTTAGAACTCCTTTTGTTCCAAATCTCATATGATAAATTTCTATATATTCTACCTCCCTCAACTTGTGCATGATTAAGTTAAATTTATCCGATACTTGTTTTGTTGAGATGAAACAGATATATAATCTCCCATTTTGCTAAATAGATGTCACAAGAGTCATATGAAAATCTCTCCAAACTTGTACAAATGCAACACAACCCTTTCCGGAATATTGCCCGGATGCTATCTTGCACACATCACTAAACTAGCTAAAGTCTCTCTACCGGATGACTTATTATACTGAGCTAAATTCTTGCATCAACACCACTGAAATCTTGCACACATTCGGCTACCAAAAAATCATGCATCTTTTTCATGAAAGTCATGAAAGTATATTTTGCTCTAATCCTTGCATTTCAAATCACCCCCTATCAAGTATACATACCACTCAACTTCATATATTTGTTTCCACAATACCTAAATTTAAGAATTTACATACATGCCATTTAATTTTGTGTGTTTGTATGTATAGCGCCCAAGCTTGGGCTTCACGTAAATGACATATCACCTAGACAATATTAAGATGTTTTAAAAAAAATTTAAAAAATATTTTTGAAATAAAATTAAACATATTTGATTTTATATCAAATTATAAATGAAATAAACAAAAATAAAACATAAAAAATGATCCTTAAAATTTTATTTTTAATTTGATTTATTTTCTTCAAAGTATTAAGAACATAAAATGTATGCAAATCAAATACAAGAAAATTCACACAAAAATCACTCCATCTTATGTATTTATACAGTTAACATCTAAATTTTTTTCTATCTGTCTATCTATCTATCTATATATAGGGTTTAGAAGCAAGAAGAATGTTATTGTAGTGGTAGAGGNTATTTTTGAAATAAAATTAAACATATTTGATTTTATATCAAATTATAAATGAAATAAACAAAAATAAAACATTAAAAAATGATCCTTAAAATTTTATTTTTAATTTGATTTATTTTTCTTCCAAATATTAAGAAAAAAAAAGTATGCAAATCAAATACAAGAAAATTCACACAAAAATCACTCCATCTTATGTATTTATACAGTTATCATCTAAATTTTTATCTATCTATCTATCTATCTATATATAGGGTTTAGAAGCAGGAAGAATGTTATTGTAGTGGTAGAGTTGGTCCCATGTGCGATTATGGATGGCAGGAGGTAGTGGAGAGGGAATCGACTGTGGTGGAGTGTCTTAGGCTGTTATGACTCGAGCTTATCGTGTAATGGAGTGATGGTAAGCTTGTGTCGAAAGCTTTGAAATTGGGCTGCAGTATGGTTCTTTTTAAAGATGTCAGCTATTTGATATGTTGAGCTAATATGTGAGATTTGAGTGTCACCCTATTTTATGTGTTCGCGAATGAAGTGACGGTAGATTTCAATGCGCTTCGTGCGAGCATGGAAGATGGGATTAAATGCTATGACGATGGGGGTTGAAGTGTTGTCAGTGGAGATGTTGCATTCTTGTGGTAATCGTCATAGCCAAATAACATTGGTGGTGGGAGCAACTTGCTCGTGGTCCTCGGCTTTGGTGGAGAAGTGAGCCACCATTTTTTGGTTTTAAACTATCCAAGATACGAGGAAGTTGCTAAAGAATGTGCAAAATCCACTGGTCGATCGTCTGTTTTTAGAGTTGCTGGCTTAGTCAGAATCAGAGTAAGTTCGTAGTTGAAGGTTGTTGCCGGTGATTGGCAGTACAAATGTGATGGTGCCTTTGAGGTGTCATAAAATACACTTAATGAGCTGGAAATGATAAGTAGAGGGAGATGCATATGTTGGCATATGTACTTTACGATGAAGGCTATGTCGGGTCTAGTGATGGTAAGAAATAAAGGAAACCAAATAAGTTGCCAATATTGTGTGATAATGGGAAGCACTTGAAGTGAATTTTGGTAGGGATTGAGTTTGTGGGGGAGGGAGTAGAGACAGATTTGCACATAGGCCAAGTTGTTGTAGGAGGGAATGAGTGTAGAAGATTGTGTGAGGTGGTAAACTTGTGATGTGCGGCGTTTGTTGATGCTAAGGAAGGTATTAATCAGTCTTAATTCCGAAAGTTGGAATTCGAGTTAGAGAGTGTGTGAGGTTTGTGATGGCTTGTGGATCATTTTCAATGACGAGAATCTCATCTACATATGCAAGAAAACAATTGGTTAACTGATTTTGATGGTAGATTAGTAGGGAAGGGTCAGTGGTGCTTAGTTTAAGTCTTTGGTTTGGACGCGATGAATTAGAGTTTGAGACCATTTTCGTGGTGCTTGTGTTTAGGCCATTGAGAGCCATTTTGAGTAAGCATACCCTTGTTGGCTGTTGAGTGTCTTGGAAGCTTTGAGGTTGGTTCATCTAGATAAGTTCATCCAATGATCCATGGAGAAAGGCATTGGAACAGTCTAGTTGTTGAATTGGCCACTTGCGTTGGAGGTAGTGGATAGAAGAATCCAAATTGTAGGTAGCTTACACCACGGCTCCACTTCGTGCCCTAAACTCCTTTCCTTATCCTTCGGTTTTCGTTCGTTGCCTCCAAGCTCCTTTGGAGATGCCGGGTCCGATTCATCGCTCTAACTCCGTCCAAGGTGAGAAGTCTTCTTTCACATGTTTAAGCTTTGATTTAGCATAAGTTTCATATATTCTTTTTTCTTTTAGATGTTAGATCCGAAATTACATAGGTTTTGCTCAAGTTTTTTTTGTATTCCATTGTTAGATATGCAATGTACAATGTATATGAATTTCATGGTTTTACATAAGTTTAGGTGTGAGATATGTAAATACATAAGAAATTTGTGCTATATAAGAAAATTTAGGTGTGAGACATGTAAATAAATGAGAAATTTGTGTTATGTTTGTAAATATGAAATTTTAGGTTTGAGATATGTAAATACAAAAGAAATTTGTGTTATATATGTAAATATGAAAATTTAGGTGTGAGATACGTAAATGCATAAGAAATTTGTGGTATGTATGTAAATATGCAAATTTTATGTGCAATGTTGGAGTATTATCAAAAAGAAGGTTTTTCTTGTTATCCAAAGTTTTTTGTTGGGTGAAAATCCGAGCAAATTCTTCATTTCTGCTCTAATTGTGCTCATCCCTAAAGCCATTGATAAAAACTGTTGGGATAATTTTAGACCTATCTCTCTCATCTCAGTCATCTCTAAAGTTATCAGTAAATTGATTGTTTATCGGCTCCAAGCACATCTATCTGCAATTATCTCCCCTCATCAATCTGCTTTCATTCAGGGGAGAGAAATACCTGATAGTATTTTGCTTGCACAGGAAATGTTGGAAGATTTAGTTAAAAAATGTAGAGGTGGAAATTTGATTTTGAAAATGGACATTAAAAAGGCTTTTGACACAATAAGTTGGGATTTTATCCTTAATATTTTGAAGGCTAGAGGTTTCTCTCCCAATTTCTGCCACCTTATCAAGCGTTGGTTAGAGAATAACCATTATAGTATCTTGGTGAATGGTAAGTCGTATGGATTTTTCTCTGTTAAACGGAGCATAAAACAAGGTGATCCTTTTTCCCCAACATTTTTTTATCTTGGCTTTTGATTATTTTTCTCGCCACATGAATAATTTGAACGAGCTTCATCCCCATGTTCAATATTCTCATAAATCCAAGATTTTGGTTAGCCACCTCACTTATGCTGATGATGCTATTTTTTTTCCAACGCTATAAAAACTGCTATTAAAAGAATCATGCATACTCGTCATAAATTTCAAGTTACTTCAGGTTTATTCTTTAACAAAGATAAATGTCATCTCTATTTTGGGAATAAGGTTAAATCTTCAATTATTAACTGGGCAACCTTCTTTATTAGTTGCTAAGTTGTTGCCTTACCCCTCAAATATCTTGGCATTACTCCTTCGAAGTAGAAGCAAACAAACTCAATTAGATGCAGTGGTGGTCTGTATTAAAGTTTAAATCACAAATTGACATAATGTTTTCTTTTCAAATGGGGTTAGAATTACCTTGTTGAAGACTATTCTTCATAGTATAGCTTTATATGTTATGCAAGTTTTAAACTTTAAAAAAAAAAACACTCAAAAAACTCTTGAGCACATTTTTAATAAGTTCCTTTGGTCAGGTGGGGGATAATAAAAAATTTGGGCTAGTTGGCATAAAGTCTGTAAACCATGCACTTTTGGAAACCATGGTTTTAAAAATCTTCAGCATCTTGCAGAGATTAATATGTATATACTTTTATTCAAATTTAGAACTAGTACTTCTTAGTGGGCTAAATTTCTTCATCTTAAATATTGCATTCGTTTGCATCCTTCAGTCTTGAGTTGGAAGGTTAGAGACTCTAGAATTTGAAAATCTATTCTTAAAGCTAGGTCTCCAGCTAATCAATATATTTATTATGATATTGGGGAAGGTAGGGCTTCTTTTTGGCATGATCATTGGGTTATTACTGATTTTCATGATATTAATCCCCCTATGCATGAAATTGATTTTTTGGTCTCTCATTGATGGAACAATGACCATTGGGACTTTGATTTATTGAACGATTTGGTGGGGTATTATGCTGCTCCTATTGCAAACATCGCTTTTTCTCCTGATAAGAAAGATATTCCTCACTGGAAATTTTGCTTTAATGTCTCCATCACTAAAATGTTATAGAATAATTTGCATAACTTCACGGTTTGGAGGTGGGGAGAAATTATCCGGATGCTCTCATTTCCCCTTCTATTCATTTCTTTCTGTGGAGATTTTTTCTATCACTGTTGCCTTTGAATGATATTTTGAAGCTAAAATGACTGAGAATTGTTTCTAAGTGTTATATCAGTGGCAATGCTGAAGAGTCTAAATCACATTTTTTTTTATGAATGCTCCTTCTCCCATGCAATTTGGTTTGGAATTTGGAGGCTTCTCCGTATTCTTTGACCTTCCAGTTCTCGAGTTGACAATTATATAGCTGCTTGGACAGTTTCTCAACATAAAAAACTTGCATATTTCTCTTTGATGGTTCTTTGGTTCATTTGGTCGGCTAGAAACAGTTATAAGTATGCCAACTCCCCCTTGTCCCCTCTCTTGCAATCTCACACATACTCTCTAACTATTTTAAGGCTTGCTGTACTGTAAAGCTTAACAGTTTAGAGCCTTTGCATCATTTGGGCAGGAGACCATTTCTGGTCCAATTGCAGCCTTGTAGTGATGGCTGGATAAAACTCAATACTGATGGTAACTGAAGTTCCCAACCTACAGGAATTGGAGGTGTTTTTAGAAATGAGTTGGGCAATTATTTATGTCATTTTGCTTCCCCCATTAAGGTGGTAAGCCCACTGGAATGTGAAGACTGGGTTGTGTTGATGGGTATCAAGCTTACAATTATTTTTAACTACTCCACATTAATTATTGAAACTGATTCATGACAGCTTTTTAAAATGCTTACTAAAGTGGCCAAGCCTGATTGTAATTTATTATGTCTTCTTAATCGTATATAGAATTTAATCTCTGTGCATCATCTTAACATTCAATTCAATTTTATTTATAGAGAGAGGAATGCGACTGCGGATTGGCTAGCGAAGAGTGGCACCACTCTCCTCACAGTTGCTACACATCTCCCTTCGCCTCTTAGAAGGTTGCTGCATGGTGATAAGCTTTCTATATCATATATTTGAAGCTAATCTGGTCTATGTTACTTTGGTTTCCTTTGTTTAGCTGAATCTTATGCCTCTTCCGACATTATTTTTCCTCGGCTACTGCTTCTGTGTTTTACATGGCTCTCTATTTTACTGGGGGTTAGCTGTGGGTTTCTTTTTCTTCCTGCCGTTTGGACCATATGGTTTCATATATATATAAGAATGCAAAAAATTGGTTATACTTTTTATAAGTCCAAATAATAGTATTTTTTATTGACGAACGCTTTAGGTGACGTAGAAATTAAAATTTAGATGGTAGATATGTAAATACATAAAATTTGGGCGACACGAACGTAAGTATATACGATTCTTAGATTTTCACGTTGGTCATAAATCAAAATTAAAAGTTCTAGGGAACTGATGAAATAATACATAAGAATGGGGGCTAGGTATGTAGATCTCTAAATATAAATAATAATCCACCCTGCACTCCCATCAAGCTACTACCGTCAAGCTGCTCAATATAATACAATGCATGTGCCATCCGAGTCCTACATCCCCTTCCCTTCGCGTCCGCCAATGTCTTCCATCGATCCCCACAGCGGCTTCTGTTCTGAAACAAAAACCTTCCAAAGCCTCCGCCCTCCTATCCCCCTTCCTCCACCATCCTCTCCTCTCTCCTTCCCGTCCTACGCCCTCNACATTCTTTTTCCTCGTTGTCAGTGTCCATAACTCAAAATCGAACTGAGTAGTAGTAGACTAAAGACCACTGCTGTTGGAAGACGGCGAGGTCTGACTAGCCATCTCCCTCTATCTCTCCCGTAGTTGCTCGTAATACTCATACATAACAAAATTCAAACATTAATTGGTATTTTAAATATTAATTTACAAATTTATAGCCCCCTCACCCCTACCACCACCTCAAAAATTTGAAAATTAATTTTTTTTAACTTACATTGACATGTCAAGAGTGGTCGAATACCCACTACTGTCTGTTCTTGCGCTAATATTGTGAGGACATGCAACTTTACAGTGGATGACTCTCAATCNTTGTAAGATCTGCATTTCATTTTTTGTGCTTTTTCATTGTGATATAATATATTGTCATTAACACAACAATCTATCTTTTAAGATAGTAGCCCAACTATGACACTAACCTTTTAGTTCAATACAAATCGTCTGGAACTAAATTATCTTCAGAGTTCATCTCCTTTAATAATATTACTACCTGATTGAAGTATTCTATTGACACATTGAAATTGAATTTGATACTCATTATTCTCTGGGCAACCGATAACTCCATATGTGAAGTGCATCCCTCCCACAAATGCTATTTTGTAGCATTTAATAATTCACAAATTATTGTGTCTCTCCATTACGCTCTTGAACATCATTATGCACAGTCCCAACAAAATGAGCTCTATTGGTATCAACAATCATTTCCTCATACATATCAGAATCATGAATCGTTGGAGGGGCGTAACTTGATGAGGCTCCAACAAGAACATACTGAATATCTGTTTATTGTCAATCTGTGACTCACAAGAAATTAAAGACATTGTCTCCTTCACAAGATCGAGCAAGCCAGAGTACTTCTCCTATTTTGCACAAACTCGCCAAGCTCCAAGGGTTTTAAGCCGAGTAATCTTCGTTGTTTAGGCAGGATATCTTCAATTGAATATAATCTATCCATCAAATCTTTTTTAATTGATGAAATGAAATGCTTGCGCATATCAAGATGAATTACATGTGGATTTGATAATTTGAGTCATACACATTTGCAAAGTTTTTTTATAGCTTAGAACTCCTTTTGTTCCAAATCTCATATGATAAATTTCTATATATTCTACCTCCCTCAACTTATGCATGATTAAGTTAAATTTATCTGATACTTGTTTTGTTGGGATGAAACAGATATATACTCTCCCATTTTGCTAAATAGATATCACAAGAGTCATATGAAAATCTCTCCAAACTTGTACAAATGCAACACAACCCTTTCCGGAATGTGCCCGGATGCTATCTTGCACACATCACTAAACTCGCTGAAGTCTCTCTACCGGATGACTTATTATACTGAGCTAAATTCTTGCATCAACACCACTGAAATCTTGCATGAACATTACTCAAAACTAGTAGCAAAACAACTCCCCCATATCTTCTTTAAGCTTGCTTAAGTTCAGCAATTAAATAATTCAAATCGGCACACATTCGGCTACCAAAAAATCATGTATCTTTTTCATGAAAGTCATGAAAGTATATTTTGCTCTAATCCTTGCATTTCAAATCACCCCCTATCAAGTATACATACCACTTGACTTCATATATTTGTTTGCACAATACCTAAATTTAAGAATTTACATACATGCCATTTAATTTTGTGTGTTTGTATGTATAGCGCCCAAGCTTGGGCTTCACGTAAATGACATATCACCTAGACAATATTAAGATGTTTTAAAAAAAATTTAAAAAATATTTTTGAAATAAAATTAAACATATTTGATTTTATATCAAATTATAAATGAAATAAACAAAAATAAAACATTAAAAAATGATCCTTAAAATTTTATTTTTAATTTGATTTATTTTTCTTCCAAATATTAAGAAAAAAAAAGTATGCAAATCAAATACAAGAAAATTCACACAAAAATCACTCCATCTTATGTATTTATACAGTTATCATCTAAATTTTTATCTATCTATCTATCTATCTATATATAGGGTTTAGAAGCAGGAAGAATGTTATTGTAGTGGTAGAGTTGGTCCCATGTGCGATTATGGATGGCAGGAGGTAGTGGAGAGGGAATCGACTGTGGTGGAGTGTCTTAGGCTGTTATGACTCGAGCTTATCGTGTAATGGAGTGATGGTAAGCTTGTGTCGAAAGCTTTGAAATTGGGCTGCAGTATGGTTCTTTTT
>JXCR01085466.1:165698-177339 GCA_002079205.1 Phalaenopsis hybrid cultivar | reverse complement strand
TGATTGGTTAGGGTATGGTGGAGTTTTTTTTTATTATTGAAGGGATATTATGTTAGGCTTTTTTAGAATTTTAATTTGGGACACGAAAGACAAATCCTTAAAAATTTAAGGTTTCTTGAGCCCTGATAGCAGATTACACCATTTTAGGGCTCTTAGAAGGTGTGTAGGAAGTGCTTCTAGAGGACAAGAGAATTATAATATGGGAGGATGGTGTTTGAAAGGGTATATGGGTGCACTTAGCTGTTCGACAACATATTAGTGGAGTTCGGCTTTATCTGAACTGCAGATAGACAATTAGCAAAAAGAAGTGTATACAACATTTATTAGAGCATAAATTAAAAAAGAAAATATCCAAAAATACCAAAACAAAGCTAAAATTCTCAAACCACCAAAATCAAACTATATAAAAATATCCTAATAGAAACTAAACTTAATTAGAAATAACAGAATAGGAATAAAATTGAAAAAGGAAAATAATATGTTGACAATTGGGAAAAGTAGGAATTCTGGGTNAGGAAAATAATATGTTGACAATTGGGAAAAGTAGGAATTCTGGGTAGAAATCGTCACCCTACGGCCGCGGGATGTTCTGCGATCACGCGAATTAACGAGAACATAAAAATTTCACGTTCATGTCCTGCTTCACTCTTCCCAGATAGGAGATATTTCATCTTCTCTTAAAATACTCATATCCCACTATCAGATGTACTTTCCCATATTACACTTAAGGGGATTTTCAAAATTGTGGTTCACTATTATTGTCCGATGATTTGTCCGTGGAAGTGCTACTGAACTGAACTGAAATTTAATACTAAGCTTATTATAAAGTCTTTCAGAAATAGTTTCAAATTTTTCGATATTTATTTGAAATGATGCACACTTGACTGTTCTCAGTAGGAGAGGCCTTGTATCCCCTTCTTGGACAACCAATGTTAGACTTGTTGGTACTACTCTCAAATCCCATGGAAAGAGAGTTCAGAGCACCACATTCTCGAACACCTCAAGCTCCTTCCAAGATAAAAATACAGTTTGCTTCTCATTTTTGGTAAAAGATAGTGTTATTGTAGCCATCATAATATGTGCAACGATCATACTGCCAATGATGACCTAAGAGAACGCGACTCACCTCCATAAACATGCCACACCACACTTGCTACAGACATTTGTTATGGTAGAAACCTCCAATAAACACCTCTTGTCAACTGCGATTTTATTCTCTATTTCTAACCATGACAAAGAATAAGGTTGGGTGCGCGTGTATGTAGCCAGGTTCAATTTGTCGATCACCTGTGTAGATGCATCATCTTTATAATTGTCTCTCATCTATAATGAGACTACACACCTTAATTTTATTGATAGGAAGAGGGTATAAAAACATGACCCAATTAAAAGGAAATACATAAATTCAAAAATAGACCAACTAAGAAATACATAAATATGGAAACAAAAAATAAAATAAGAAAATAAAAGATAATAATAACTGAAGCAGTAATTAGCCTAATAATGAGACTAATAATCCCAATACTTCCTCTCAAGTTGAAGCATAGATGTCATTATATTCAACTTGGATTTGAAGTCGTAAACAATGACCAAGGAAGATTCTTGGTAAGGATATCTGCTAATTGACTATTGGAGGAGACAAATAGGATACAAATCTGCCCTGAATCGAGCTTCTCCTTAATGACGTGTCTGTTAATCTCCACATGCTTGGTTCGATCATGCTGGATCGGATTATGGGCAATAGTAATGACATCTTTTTTATCACAAAACAACTGAAAAGGAGCAGAGACTGATATACACAATTCACAGAGCTTGATGCATAACCAGAGAGCTTCATAAATATCCAAGGATATGGAGCAAATATTGGCTTCAACATTACTACGAGTCACAACCGACTGTTTTTTGCTTTTTTGCTTTTTTGCTTGACAAATTTTTTTCATACGAATGAGTAATATCCTGAGGTGGATCGCCAATCATGGATAGACCCAACCAAATCTGCATCTGTATAAACAACAAAAAAACTAAATGCGTGCCTCAAGAAAAATAAACTAGAGCTCGGTATGCCTTTTAAGCAGTGAAGGATCCTGCAGATAGCTTGATGATGATGCTTATAGGGATCATGCATGAATTGACTCACAATACTTACTGCATGACAAATATCAGAGTGAGTATAGACAAGGTAAATGAGTTTCCCCACAAGCTGTTGGTAGTGAATTTTGTTCATCGGAACCGCATTAGGAATATCAACTAATTTATCATTACGATCCATTCGGATTGCCACTGGTTTGCAAAGGAGAAGGTTAGTCTCTGTTAATAGATCAATCACATATTTGTGCTGAGATAGGAAAATGCCTAGAGATGCCCAAACAACTTTCATGCCAAGAAATACTAGAGTGACCCCAAGTTCTTCATTTTAAATGAAGTAGTAAGAATATCTTCTAGAGACTCTAAGACTAGTAGATCATCATCTATGAGCACAATATCATCGATATAGACGGTATGGATAGCAATTTGACCACTGGAGGAATGCCGAAAGAATAAAGTGTGATTTGATTGGGCCTAGGAAAAACCATGACCATTTACCACTTTTGTGAACTTGTCAAACCAGACTCTTGGGGATTACATTAATCTGTAGAGGGATTTCCACAGTCGACACACTTGTCTCCGGGGAACAGTAGAGTCAAAGATTGTAGGGAGGCACATGTACACCTAATCTGTGAGACCTCCATTTAGGAAAACATTTTGACATCAAGTTGAGCTAGCGCCAATCCAAATTCACAGTAAGGAAAAGTAGGACCCGAATGGTGTTTAATTTAGCAACTAGAGAAAAATGTCTTTTCATAATTAACTCCGCTTTTTTTATGAGTAGCCTTTTGCAACTAACAATGTTTTGTTTCTTTCAAAGGATCCATCTGAGTTAAACTTGGTGCTAAACTTCCAACGACACCCTACTGTTTTCTTACCTGAAGGAAGGTTTTAGTAGCTTCATAAATCTTTTAAGAAATAGACTCACGTCATTCGAGTGTGGTCATCAATTAAGGTAGAGAACCACCTTTTATTAGCATAGCTGTGAGTGTGAGAGGGTCCCCACAAGTCATTGTGAATTAGAGAAAAGAAAGCGAAAGACGTGTAAGGATCAGGTGGATAATGAAGGCGATGATGTTTAACTAATTGACAAATCTCACATTTGAAGTTAGCAAGATTTTTATTAGTAAACATTGACAAATATAAATATTTTAAATGTTGAAAACTAGGATGACCCAAACAATAATGCAACAACATAATAGGTCATTCAGTGGATCTAGAAAAACTACAACTACCGAGTGAAGTGTCATCGTTCTCCGTGTCTTTCTCTTAAAAAAAGTAGACTATATCTACTCTTTTAATAGTTTCAATCCTCCTCTCTGAACGACGATCCTGAAAGACAAACATTAGAAGAAAAATTAACAATGTGTTAGCTTACTAACAGATAGTAAGTTACACTTCAACAGAGGGACATATAACACAAATTTCAGAGTTAGATTGGTTGTTAACACAACTGATCCTTTACCGACAATAGAGGTACAAGAGCCATCAGCAATTTTAACTGTATTTCTCCCATAACATGGATAATTTGTTGAGAAAGTTTGAGAACATCCAGTCATGTGGTTCATAACACTTGAATCAATGATCTATGGACTAGAAAAAGAAGTGAGCGCCATAAGAGTGATACCTTGATGGACGTGGGAGGTTAACGGGTCGAAAGTGGATTGATTGGATCCGAGTAGTTTGATTAATTGCTCTATCTGACTCTTAAGAGAGTCGGGTGATCCTTGAGTGTTCCAAATAGGAGCTGGTTGTGTTGTAGTAGATTTAGATGTCGTAATGAGACCTTTGGCAGAGGAGGATTTGGTTGAAGATTTGTATCCAAGTTTCCCATGGAGTTTCTAACACTTTCCTCGAGTGTGGTTGGATTTGTGATAGTAATCACAAGTGGACCTAGTGGCTCAAGGAGGGTTTGATGAGTGTTGAGTCAACTTGGATGAAATTAACTTGGGAGTACTAGAGGTCTCCATTTTTTTTCCACTCTGAATTTGTTTTTCCTTAGCTTTGACTTGGATGCTCCATTGAGTATGCTCTTATTGTTCGATCCGAGGGTTGAACTCTGCTTGTAAATTGTTCACTAGTGACGTTGCTTCTCCATCTTCAAAGCTAGTGTCTGTACATCAAAAAGGGATACAATTCTATTTGTACCACATTGCTGATAGATGGCTTCAGTCATCTAAGATACCAAGCCACTGTGTGCTTCTTTTGTTTCACCAACTCACATTTAAGCATGATTTGATCATAGTCAGTTGTGTACTCTACAAAAAAGTCTCTTTGGCACTGATTGTGTAATTTTATGGACATACATGTTGGTAATGCAGAGGAAGATATATGTGCTATATTTCCTTTTTCATCTTAGACCAGATGGTTATATTACTTTTCCCTTTATGTTGTAAAATATGCTTCAGGTCCTCCCATCACATGAAAGCATTCTTTCTTAACTTAGTAGCAACTAGCTTGACATTTTTGTTAGGTGGAATGCCGTTATACTCAAAGACTAGTTTCACTGTCTGAGCGACTTGATTAACTCGTCTAGATCCGTAAAACCGTCAAATTCACCATGTCAATTTTGACTCCAACGTCCTGGCTTTTTCTTGGTATTGATTCTTCATCACTAGAAACTTTCTGATGGAAGGGATTTATTTTCTCTCATCGATTTGACAATATTGTTGTGGCTATGGGTGACATCATCGGGTTGTCTCCTCTCTAAGGTTGAGGATTTTTCGCTGCATATCCTTCAGAGTAAGTTTGTGGACACCTCTTTGACTGTTTCTCCTTGACATTATTATGTTATTTCTCTTGATTCAGAGTTTTGACGGATGTAGGATTACAAATCATGGTTGGTCGGGGGCTTAAGTTTTGTTGGTAGGCGTTTAGTGGAGTTAAGGAAAGTTAGCTTTTAAAAATTTAGGTTTACGGCTAGGATTTGTATTAGAAATTATTAGGGTATGGTGGGGAATTTGTTTTAAGAGATATTTGGTTAGCTTTTTTTATTATTTTTTGATTTGGGATAGAAAGACATTCCTAAAAATTTATGCTTTGTGGTGCTTGATAACAGATGATATCATTTTAGGACCCTTAGAAGGTGCTTAAGGTGTGGATCTTGGGGGCAAGGGAACAAGAAGATGTGAGTCAGTGACTTTTTGAAGGGAATGGATGGTGAAATCTATTGTTGGACAATAGATTGGTGAGTTTGACTGCCGTATGGATNTTAGAAGGTGCTTAAGGTGTGGATCTTGGGGGCAAGGGAACAAGAAGATGCGAGTCAGTGACTTTTTGAAGGAAATGGATGGTGAAATCTATTGTTGGACAGTAGATTGGTGAAGTTTGACTGCCGTATGGACTGAAAACAACTTTTGAACGGCAAAATTGCGAAGTATGGGCGACGAGGATGTTCTATCACTTGTTTTTGAGCAAGATATAGACAAAAATTGCAAAACGAAGATGATACAACACTCCTTAAAACATAAATCATAGAATACAATGTCCAAAAACACCAAAACAAAGCTAAAAGTTTCAAACATTCAAAATCCAAATATAAGAGAACCTCCCAATAAAAAATAAACATAATTAGAAATAATGGAATAGGAAAAAAACTCAAAAAGAAAAAAATCTGTTGAAAAATGGGAATGGTAGGAATTCTGGGCATAAATCATTGTCCCACTATTGCGAGATGTTCCGCGATCACGCAGTTCGGCTGGACCGTGAAAAATTTGGTCTCCACTGTAAAGGATCGCGTCTCATGTCAGTTTAGCTTAATTCTATTTTTTTTCAAAGTAGAATTCAATTCAAATAAGATTCCGTAAGTTCTCTGAGTATGGGTTTAGTAACTATTTTGAAAATTGCAGTTAAATTTTCTGTAATCGTGATGAATTGTTTAGTTTTTAATTTTGTGGATTTAGGATTTATGAGGGGAAACATAATTAAATTTGTTGTTTTTTTAACGGTGTGGATTTAATCAACTCAAATAGGATTAAAAAAAAAACAATAGCATTTATAAGTCTCTAAAAAACTGTTTGGTAAGATTTTAGGTAATTTTCCTTAAATCCTGCGTAAAATAGGATGCTAAAGATCTCCTTTGGGCCATCATGGTTTTCTTCCTTTTTTTTTTAAATCAGGATCATGTGCCATTTAGATACAATTTGCTATCTAGCATTTATGCAGAAACAGAGCTTGTTTGTTACTCTAAGCCTGTCTATTGGTTAACACCATCATTCAAAAGTTTTGCTGGCATATATGCTTGATTGTCGCATATGTTCCCATTTCCAGTGATGTTGTTTACTAAAATCTACCTCTTTTCTGTTTTTTCACTCATTAATGAAATTTAGTTCTGCAACAGAGTTTATCTCGAGTGTTCTATTGCATAATTGTTTCCATGTTCGCTAATGTTGGAATAATTATAGAATATTTTTTTTAATTGACAATAATCCACTATTAGGTGAACATTTTAATAATTATGATGAATGTGGCCTAATAATGCTAAAATTTATTAGGAATTTAAATCTTCGAGGAAGAAGCTTTTGAATTGAATATGGAGTGGAGGACTGCATGCTGATGGAAAGTGGGGCGAGGGGAGAGAGTGGGGTGGTTTCAAGACAAGGAGAGAGTATCTACTTATTGTTAAGCTGATCAGGAATTAAATGCCTCTAACGACTTTTGAGAGGCTACTTAAAGAAAATAACTGCATAAAATTTATACACGAATACTCTAATGATACCTATGTTCCAAAAATATTACAAACATTGACCCATAATAAAATATCATACGACAACCAAAGACTACTACAT
Organism: Phalaenopsis hybrid cultivar; assembly: GCA_002079205.1. Classification (NCBI taxonomy): domain Eukaryota; kingdom Viridiplantae; phylum Streptophyta; class Magnoliopsida; order Asparagales; family Orchidaceae; genus Phalaenopsis; species Phalaenopsis hybrid cultivar. Next base: position 170,467 of record JXCR01085466.1, on the reverse strand, counting down.
AGAATAAACTATGGCATGACTGAAAACATGCTTCTCACAAACAAATCATAATAGGACTTAAGTTTAGTAAGTTTTAAATGCTGTAATTTGGTGACGTGGGGCTTTGCCATGACCAGGCGGGAGCGGGGTTCTCCCGCAACATGAGCGCGGGAGCGGGAACTCCCGCAAGTGAACCGGCCGGCCCAATTGAGACCGGTCCAGGGTACACCCAAGCCGAGCAGCCTGGGGCAGGAGTTTTGATGGGCCGAGCGGCCTTTTGTGCGCCTCTCCTGCCTTTTCTACTTCTTCTTCATATGGAAGTATCTTAATGGCTATTTCTTGCCTTTCCAGCCCTTTTTTGTGTGTGGGAGCTTTCTTCTTTAATTCTTTCCTTTTCTTCATCAATAAGAGTATTTATATATTTGTTTCCGAGTTTAGGGTTAGTCTTGTTAGTGTTTGATTTTAGATTTCCTGTGTGGGGTCTTCTTTCCCCTCAAGGGTTGTATTCGATGGTTAGGGTGGTGCTCCAGTTGTATTCCTCTCTCTGGTGATGATTGTATCCTCCTTTTTCCGGTTTATAGCAATCTGCCTTGCTGTCTGACACCTTCCCGCCACCCCAAATTACCCGCATCTTTGCTACATCACTGTCGACCCACCCATCCTTGCTGTCGCCGCCCCGGGATAGCTAACTTTTGTTGTTCCAGCCCTCTAGTTGTTCCTTCCGTTTTCTCACCTCCCTTTTGCTTCCGCCACTCCGGCTAGTCCCCCATGATCCACCTAGCAACCTTTACCGCCCTTGGGATGCACTCTTGAGGCGTTTATTGTGTCGTTTTATGTGTTGGTGATGCTATTTTCAGTTTGTGTGTGTTGTAACCCTATTTCCCTATTAATAAAAGTTGTTCTTGTGATTTAGGTATTTTTTCTTCTGTATCATTTGGTATCAGAGCTAGTCCAACCCTAGTCTTATCTTATGGTTCCCTAGCATCCGTCATAAACCAAAATTTTCTTTCATACTATCAGATATCCTTTTCACAACCCAAGCCCTAACCACACGAACTTTTTTCTTTTATATTCACTAATTCCTAGTCATGCCTCCATTGAGATATATACTCGAGCGCTCATTGGAGGAGATACGACTAGAGATCAGCAAAATTTGAAGGTGAATTACGAACATGAAAGATGAAATCCAAAGGGAGGCTGCCCCCGACAGTGATCCGAAACTTTGAAGGTGCGAACAAGAAGATATTAAGATGAAGTGGAAAACGTAATGTAACTTTCTACCAACTTACTACCGTCAAAAGTTGCAGACTCTAGCTTAGGACGTGGAGAGACTGCAACACCAAGCGACCTCCCTGGCTAGTAAGTCTGTCATAGCCAAAAAATGTGGCAAGTGCCACGGATTTGAACATGTTGGAGTAGAATGCACAACCAAGGGAGTGATCTATTTAACCGAGCAGGACATTATTGAAACCTAAAGAAAAGACAATGTAGACACTGAAAAGAAGTTTGAACGAGAACTTTCATCCGAGGAAATCTTCTCTCGTGGGTCTTTCTTGTTCGTGAATGCATCCAATGTCTTTCCTCCTTGTGATCAAAAGGAATATTCAATGTTGATGAAATTTCGGTTCTTGCTCTTCTAGAAGATGGAGAACTTTTTGTTGAGATACATAAAATCACATAGATAAAAAGATGTTAGAATTTAAAATTTCAGTGGATGGTAATAATCAACTGATAGCTTCATAGTAAGTTACAGTTTCAGCCCTCACTCCCAACGCTCCGTAGGAAGAGACGAAAGGTCAGTGTGAAGATCTTGTTTTTGAAAAACATCAGTAGATGTTTGTTCTCCAAAATGTCAAGAGTCAGAGGGAAGAGCCAAAAGATAATAAAAATCATTCATCAACTAAACTCTTGCAAACCCTCAACCTCGTTGAAGCCCAACTTGTCATAGATGGGAAGCATATGAAATATTTACTTGTTTGGAATTTGGATCGGGAAAACCTATGTAGTCGGATCCGGGAATAGATCAATAGGGAGGCATGTTCGCAAGTGCGAAAAACTTCTCAAATGCTTGGGTAGCCAGCGCAGTCGCCAGTGGGATTNTGGAATTTGGATCGGGAAAACCTATGTAGTCGGATCCGGGAATAGATCAATAGGGAGGCATGTTCGCAAGTGGGAAAAGCTTCTCAAATGCTTGGGTAGCCAGCGCAGTCGCCAGTGGGATCCAGGAATGGCCGACGAGAACCCAAAGCTACGATGAATGAGGTCCAAGCTCCCATAACCCCGGGAGACTAATACAGGATTTTTTGTTGTGACCCGCGGGAGTGGGGCTCTCCTGAGCAGGAACACGGGAGCGAGAACTTCTGCAAGCGAATCGACTGGCTCAATTGAGTTCTGTCTGGGGTGCACCTTGGCCAAGTGACCTGGGTGGGTTTTTTGATGGGGCGAGCGGCCTTCTGCGCCCCTCTCCCGCCTTTTCTACTTCTTCTTCATATGGAAGTACCTTAATGGTTATTTCTTGCCTCCCCAACCCTTCCTTATGTGTGAGAGCTTCCTTCTTTTGTTCTTCCCTTTTCTTCATTAATCGGAGTATATTTATATGCTTGTTTATGAGTTTAGCATTAGTCTTGGCTGTATTTGATCTCAAATTTCCTGTGTGGAGTCTTCTTCCCCCTTAGGGTTGTATCCAACGGTTAGGGTGAGCGNTCTTCATTAATCGGAGTATATTTATATGCTTGTTTATGAGTTTAGCATTAGTCTTGGCTGTATTTGATCTCAGATTTCCTGTGTGGAGTCTTCTTCCTCGTTAGGGTTGTATCCAACGGTTAGGGTGAGCTCTGGCTGTATCCCACTCCCCGGTGGTGATTTTATCATCTTTGTTCCGGTTTCCAACAAACTACTTTGTTGCTCAACACTTTCCTGCNACTCCCCGGTGGTGATTTTATCATCTTTGTTCCGGTTTCCAACAAACTACTTTGTTGCTCAACACTTTCCTGTGACCCCAAATTGCCCGCATCTTTGCTACTTTGTTGCTGACCCACCCATTNACTTTCCTGCGACCCCAAATTGCCCGCATCTTTGCTACTTTGTTGCTGACCCACCCATGCTTGTTGTCGCTGTACCGGGACAGCTAACCTGTCGTTCCTACCGTTTCTCCCTAAATTTTTGTTGTATCCACATAGGATTGCTAACCCTCTAATTGTTACGGTNCTTGTTGTCGCTGCACCGGGACAGCTAACCTGTCGTTCCTACCGTTTCTCCCTAAATTTTTGTTGTATCCGCATAGGATTGCCAACCCTCTAGTTGTTACGGTCGTTTTCTCACCTTGCCTTTGCTGCTGCGTCCCCGGCTAGTCCTCTCTAATCCACCTAGCAACTTCCACCGCCCTTGGGATGCACTCTCGAGGTGTTTGTTGTGTTGTTTGTATTTTTAATGTTATTTTTCAGTTTGTGTGTGTTGTAACCCTATTTCTTTATTAATAAAATTGTTCTTGTGGTTTGNTTAATGTTATTTTTCAGTTTGTGTGTGTTGTAACCCTATTTCTCTATTAATAAAAATTGTTCTTGTGGTTTGAGTCTTTTTCCTTTGATATCATTCGGTAAGGAAAAGAAACCTGCTATCATTGGGAAGATATGATTAACTAGAGGAANTGCTGCTGCGTCCCCGGCTAGTCCTCTCTAATCCACCTAGCAACTTCCACCGCCCTTGGGATGCACCCTCGAGGTGTTTGTTGTGTTGTTTGTATTTTTAATGTTATTTTTCAGTTTGTGTGTGTTGGAACCCTATTTCTCTATTAATAAAAATTGTTCTTGTGGTTTTGGTCTTTTTCCTTTGGTATCATTCGGTAAGGAAAAGAAACCTGCTATCATTGGGAAGATATGATTAACTGGAGGAATAGACAAGAAAATTACTTACCGGAGCCTCACAATTGTTATAATTTTTTGGGGAAATTTACACAACATACGNAAATAACAGAAAAAGAAACCCCAGCGAAACCATTTTGGTTTTAACCTTTTGATTCTTTTTAGTGTCCTCTTGACGTATATCTTCTACTTATTCTCAAGCACAGTTTAAAAATTTAAGCGGCAGAAATTTTAGCAGAGGAAATTCTAATTTCTGTCGATGCTCGTAGTTTCAGCTCTAGTTTGGGTGGAGAATTTTGTTGATTATGGATTTTGGTACATCTTAGTTGTTTCTAATGTTGGTTAGTCGAGTTTATAGGGACGTGGAAAGGATCTTTTCCTGAAGGAAAAGGAGGCCACGAAATCTCTACATTCCTGCTGTTTCTATGTAATGGTTCTTTTCAATCCCCTTTTTGATCATCCCTCCTGACCCCTTTACTTTTCTTGGGTTCTTCCCTCTTCCTTTGATACTTCTCACTACCTGATCCCCTCCAAACAGTTGCTGCAGCATGCACAAGTTTCTCATCAAATTGAACTAGGATCTGTTCACTGTTATTTGTCACTCATCCATCAATCTGGTGGCAAAGTAAAATCTCCCACCATCCTTTAGTGGATGCCATACTCAACCTAACCAACATTTGAACCAATACATGTTGAGCTTCAGATATGCTCCACATAATGGCATGATCAAATGTGGTGATGGTGATGGAGAGTAACAAATAACAGCCAATATATTGCACGAATCAAGCCTGAGATATCTTGTCCTCAACCAAAATTAACTAATAATCATTCATTTTAGAAGATAGACTTCAACATCAAGTCTAAAATACTATAATTGAATAAGAAGGATGTTCTGATTGACTAACTAATTGCGCAATGAGAAAAACAAAA
>JXCR01085466.1:90387-115377 GCA_002079205.1 Phalaenopsis hybrid cultivar | reverse complement strand
ATATATATTAATTACGGCATTCACGCCCATCCAAACGAAATTTCTGTCCCGATATCTTGACGAATATGCTCTTATTTTTTAGAGAATTATTACACTTCATTTCAATAAAGTTATATATATTAAGTTTAAAAAATAAAATGAAAATTACTCATTTTTAATATTATTAAAATTGCGTTAAACCCATTTTTAAAGTAAATCTAACGTTTTTGAATGCCAATCTGGAATATATCCTGCGGCTTTTCTTAATCACCCGCTTTAAAACTAGTGCTACAAACACTAGGGGTGTAAACGAGCCGAACACGAGCGAGCCCAGGCTCAGCTCATGTTTGGCTCATTTATATTTCGAGCTCAGAAAGTGCGTTCGTGTTCGGCTCGTTTGTTTAGCGAGCCGAACACTAGCCGTTCACGAACAAAAAGTCATTTTGACAACCATAATCACGTAGTTATAAGATATCAAGGATTGAGCTTAGATTTAAAACATCATTTGAATCTAATTTAATAATTTTTGTTCTATTTTCTTCATGAATAATTTTAATTGATTATAAATCTTCGTAGCCTTGTAATCAATTAAGTTTTTTAAAAATACCACTCATCAAAGATATATATATATAATTGATTAGAACTATTTCGAGCCAAAACGAGCCGAACACGAACAAATATTTGTTCGTGTTCAGCTCGTTAACTTCTTAACGAGCCGAACACGAGCTATTCGTGAACAACGAGCCGTTTTGACAGCCCTAACAAAGACTAAATAATAAATCAGCATAATATTAGAGAGATTTAAGGTCTAAACACTCCTATACTAAATAAAGCCATTTGTATATTCTCTTTTAGGATAAAAATATAAACAATAATCATAATTCACAAAATATTTTTATTATTTGAAAAGTTAATAATTTTTTTTATAAGAGATCACAAATATAATTAAAAAAAAGAAAATAAAAATATACAGCACAATAGAATTCAAAGCAAACAAACTAATCTAGATATGTCAGTTCAAATATTAAATAATAATAATAATAATAACTTAATAAAATCTTACAATATAAAATAAGAAATTATATAGGGAAAAATCAATTTGCTACAAAATAAAATAATTTATATTGCAGATCAATTATTAAATTACAATTTTTGCAAAACAAATATCATGACTAATACAAAATACATTGATAATAAGATCTACATTACAAGCTCTATTGATAAGTAATTTGAGTTAAATTAAGTTTAATCAAAAATAAGTTTTTTATCCATTAAATTTAATTTTAAATAACTAAATATAAAAATTTAATTAATAAAATATTCNTTTTGGATGATTGTAATGTAAAAATATTAAATAAAATTTATTAATATTAGTGGTATAAATTATAAAAAAAATATTAATCACTTAAAAAAAATCACCAACTTTCAAATAAAGTAAAAATTCAAGGGATATTTTTAAAGCTAATACAGAGCATTGTAGTGTGATAATGATTTGCAGTTTATGCCAGGTTGGCTCTGCGTTTAGTGGGTCAAAACTTCTTAGGGTTAGGGTTAGGGTTAGGGTTTAGTGAGAAAGTCATGTGGACAGTGGGAAAGAAATTGCTGAAACTTAACCTATGGGGTCCACTTGTCTAATTTTTCTGTGAGTTGGTTTGGGTTGACTTGATATGATGGCTATAGTTTGACTTTTCTTTTTCCGATCTAATTTAATTTTAAATTATGAGGAGAGAGAATATATATTTTTATTTGGAAAATTTAAATACATAACCTACAATTTTTATGTATTTATATATCCAACACATAAATTCGAATATTTAGATATAGAACATCCATGTCATAAACTATGCAAAAAAATATGCATTTTACTTTGGAAAATTAGCAATGGTCATACTTTTAATGCTATTTTCAACATTTTGAGAGTTATAGATGTAAATGTAAAAATTTACATAAGATTTGCGCGACATTTTTTTTGTAAATGTGCTTGATGTGTGCTAGAAAATTTGTGGTGGTAGAGTAACAGACTATCATTTTAGTGTTGTACGAAAGTTCTGCACAAACATAGATGAAAGAGAAACAAAAGGTGATGACTCCAGAAGTTTTTATGTGGAAAACCCATAAAAGAAAAACCACGGGGTTTGACCCAGTTGCGGAAAATCCACTATTGTTTGATGATTATTGAAATCTCTTTGTCCCACAGACATGAAAGGGTAATTATATTTTTAAGATTATAACGTTGACTGACGACGTCTAGTTGGTGGTGATTGATGATGGTTTGTGGTGGTCGATGAAGGTTGGTGGTGATCGATGACGGTCAGTCGTGGTCGATGATGGTCGGCAATGGTCGTCAGCGGTCATCGGCAGTTGTAGGCGGTCGAAGATGATCGACGGTGGTCTGCTGAGCCACAACTTATCCTAAAAGCCTCAAACTTTCTCTCTAGGCTTAAGCTTCCCCTCATGTGAAGGGTATGAGTCTATTTATAGTGTTCTGGGTACAATTAATGCAGGAATATCAACAATTTTGATCGGATTGTCCAGAGAGTTTCATTTGATCATACGACGTTTAATGGACGTTAGCATGTCTTAACGATGTCGGAATTGAGTGATCTTGGGTTCGTTGGATTTGTCTTGTCGAGACGCTCAATTCAAATATAAGCTTGCTAGTGTCGACATTTGTTTGATCTTTCAAATGTGTCCGGAAATCTTTTAAGGGTGGTTTAATGACTTGATCTGGACTTGATTTGACTCGGATTATCATTAGGTCAACCTCATCAAGCCGATCAGTTTGACTATAAATTTACTGAAATCGGGAATCTGGATGAATTTTTATCAAGATTTGAACTTTTTCTGCTCAAAATATTATTTCAAGATCTGTGTCATGTCTCCAGATTTGTGTCGGATGATGAAAATTTGTTGATGACATATGAGTGCTTTTTATTTATTCTCTTCACGTTGGGCTAGAACAAGTGATTAGGTTCTTTAAATTACAATTAAAGGATTTTATAGTCGTTTTTCATATTATGGTCACACTTGTGAAAATAATNCTTGCTTGTCCCCTTTCCCATGGGTTAATTGAGATATAAAATTAAGCACAACTTAAACCTAACGAACCTCGAGGAAATCTATTCAACAATACAATAATTTCAAATGAACTCGAGGCAGTCTAAATGATTCATAAGAGTTGTTTAGGGCTATGCCCCGAATACTTTTATAATCTTTTGGATATTTTGAAAAACAATTGAACTTATTATGCTTTGTTCAATAAAATCATTATTAAAACCTTTAGGGACCCACCAAGTTATGAACTGTGGTCTCTTTTGAGATTAAATCATTAAGGCTTCATTGTTACTTAGAAGTTGCTCTTACTTTCACTTTGCAATATATATATATATATATATGATTATGAATGCTACCATTTCAACGGGAGCAGCGAGAAGATGACAGGTACGTGTTTACATTTTATTTATTGTCATTTTATTTCTGTAATTTATTACTGCTTTAATGTATTATGCATGCTTGGTTGAAACACTTTTCAAAATAACAATTTTCAAAATTAAGATAAACTTTTTCAAAATTAAACTTAAACACTTTCAAAAACAACAAACAACGTAATACATCCTTTTGAATTTGCGGGAATCCCTCGGATGAGGTAATTTATGGTTGCTAACGAGATCTGTCTTATTTAAATGAGCTTAAAAACTTATTTAAGCTAAGTAAATTTAAAAGAAAATAGTGATACCAGAATGAGAAAACCATGATATCCTAACTGATGCTGCTCTAATCAACTTTAACCCCGCATAACACGTGAACAACAACAAAACCTATGACATAAACTGTAAAACTGTAAACCTTGAACCTGGAGCTGTCACTTTGACGAGGAGCTTGGAGCTAACACCGTGGGTAGCACGACAAGAATGTATAGATGAACAACTTCGAGAGGGGAACTGGATCTACAATAGCACATCTCTCCTTAGAATTAAATAACAGACCATAAGATTTTGAGGTAGCTCGTCTAGTGCGACATAAATTCTCAACTCATCCTTAGGCCTTTGTACAACTGTATTGTGCAATTTGAGCCATAACTAGCCTTAAATGCTAGCTATATAAAGTTAAAGAGAGCAAACCAAATCCATTAACCAAAGGAAACCTAAACAAATTTATTAGAGAGAACAATTTTAAGGTTCATCAAGACATTATAGTTAAACATGTGTTGGCTTACATTATTGTGGGAATTACTTTTTTATCTACTTCTATGATAAAATAATTGCCTCTTAAATGAAAATTGATGTATAATTCTAATGGTCTTTATATACTAAAAATATTGCTAGAGTAATATGGTCACTTTATGACTAAGACATCAAGTATGAGAGAGAGAGAGAGAGAGAGAGAGAGAGAGAGAGAGAGAGAGAGAGAGAGAGAGAGGAGGTTGACTTGAAGAAAGATTGTGTAGGATTCCATTGTCATGTATGATCACTTAAATGGTCATAGTCAGAATGAATGTAATAAACAATTAAACTACATTAGGAAAATGATTGCATGAGATATATCATCATTTACCCACATAACATAATATATCAATGACTAACATCATGTCTATTTGTTAACCAATAAAGTCAAAAAATACTTATGAATGGAGATTCAAAGGTTAATGTATGTCAATGTCATCCTTTCATTATATACTGAAAAGATCATTTATAAGAACCTAATGCATGTATATCTAACACCTAAACATTCATATTTATATCTATAATATTTTCATGTCATCAGCCTACGCATGAAAAAATATATTTTAATTTTAAAAAATAAGTAATAGTGATATATTTTATGTTATCAACATATGCATGTAAATATAATAGTGTAGGTATTAGATATATAAATAAATAAATAATGTGGGTTATGCATGCAAATGCTCCAAATTTCCAATTTTGATATTATATGTTTTTTTATGACTATTAATTTGCAAATTTAGTTATATGCACAAGCACTTTTAGCATTTACATTATATGTACAGCATGTACAAGAAGCAACATCTCATAATTACGATTATACCCAATCCATCAATTCCGTAGGTGAGACAAGGCCAAGTACTTCAAAAAAAGAGGATATGGGGAGTGATGAGTAAACTTCTCATTATTAGGATATGCTTCTTTGGTTGGAGAAAGCCCAACCAATGGCAGGCGCACATGCAACTTCTGCTTCCCCGTCTAGCTTTCTTCAGCTTACTATTCGTCACATGAAGTTGATATTATATAGCAAAGATGTTACATTTTTTCTATGTTTGGAAGGGTTCATACTAGGGCATTGCTGGTATTATACAAGTATGGACTTATTGCCCACCTGCCTTCTGGCTCAACCAATTAAACATAATTTACTTTGGGTTAACAGGGTTAGCTTGATCGGCTAAGCTTGGTAGATACAGATTGATCTGTTGATCCAGCGAGGTTGACCATATTTCATTTCGGTAAGGGGGACTTTGGAGTCTCCATGGAATGACCCAAGGTACTTACGGGATTAGATCTTCTTTTGGCTTAGCTGGACTGGGGAGTAGGTTATCTCTTCAAGTTGGTTTTTCTGTAGGGGTTGGCTCAAATGCTCTTTCGTTTTGTTTCCAGCCTGATGGCTCGTGCTTGGATCGCCCAGTTGTGTTTTTATCGGGTTTGTGGCTCGGTTGGTTTCGGCCTGGTTGGCTTGACTTGTATTGTTTTGCCCGTTTGGTCAAGTGGGCCCCAAAATCACCTCACATTGTTCTCTTCCGGATCTTCAAATTCATAGCTTTAAGATTAGTGCATGCCACATTTTGATGTACTATATATAATCTGTTAGATAATCGACACCTCTTATGTTAATTTAAAAAATTTAAAGAGTTANAGTGTTGGGAGTTTCTCGACTTACAAGCAAGGGAAGCTTGAGTTTGTTCCGGGAGCCCGGAGGGCGACCACGAGGCCGGCGGAGGAGGATGTCGGCGGTGGGATTATTGCCGGAGAGAGCGTTTGTGTCTTCATTAATGGATTTGGTAGGGTGGGGGATCGAGGGGTGGAGGTGATGGAACTGTCGGTGGAGGAATTGAGAGTTGTTGGTGGCGGTGGTGGTGGTGGTCGCTGTTAGATCTATAGTTGCCATGAGAACATCAAGAGAGAGAGAGATGGGTGGAGGAGGAGAAGGCAAATCTTATAGGGCTCCTTTNTGTTGGTGGCGGTGGTGGTGGTGGTCGCTGTTAGATCTATAGTTGCCATGAGAACATCAAGAGAGAGAGAGAGAAGGGTGGAGGAGGAGAAGGCAAATCTTATAGGGCTCCTTCGAAGTAGACTTTTCTTTTTTTGAATTTTTAATTTTATAACTTTTTTTTTTAATTTTACTTTTTAATAAAAGAAAATATTTACATTCAAATCTAATAATTGCTTTGAAGTGATAATTTTGAGTGGTTAAAATATAATATTTAAAATTTAAGTGGTTAAAATATTATATTCAATATTTTGGATGATTGTAATGTAAAAATATTAAATAAAATTTATTAATATTAGTGGTATAAATTATAAAAAAAATTATTAATCACTTAAAATAAATCACTAACTTTCAAATAAAGAAAAAATTCAAGGGATATTTTTAAAAGCTAATATCAAAGCATTGTAGTGNGGGCTCCTTCGAAGTAGACTTTTCTTTTTTTGAATTTTTAATTTTATAACTTTTTTTTTTAATTTTACTTTTTAATAAAAGAAAATATTTACATTCAAATCTAATAATTGCTTTGAAGTGATAATTTTGAGTGGTTAAAATATAATATTTAAAATTTAAGTGGTTAAAATATTATATTCAATATTTTGGATGATTGTAATGTAAAAATATTAAATAAAATTTATTGAAAATTAGTGGTATAAATTATAAAAAAAATTATTAATCACTTAAAAAAAATCACTAACTTTCAAATAAAGAAAAAATTCAAGGGATATTTTTAAAAGCTAATATCAAAGCATTGTAGTGTGATAATGACTTGCAGTTTGTGCCAGGTTGGCTCTGCGTTTAGTGGGTCAGAACTTCTTAGGGTTAGGGTTAGGGTTAGGGTTAGGGTTTAGTGAGAAAGTCATGTGGACAGTGGGAAAGAAATTGCTGAAACTTAACCTATGGGGTCCACTTGTCTAATTTTTCTGTGAGTTGGTTTGGGTTGACTTGATATGATGGCTATAGTTTGACTTTTCTTTTTCCGATCTATTTTAATTTTGGGTTAAATTATGAGGAGAGAGAACATATATTTTTATTTGGAAAATTTAAATACATAACTTACAATTTTTATATATTTATATATCCAACACATAAATTCGAATATTTAGATATAGCACATCCATGTCATAAACTATGCAAAAAAATATGCATTTTACTTTGAAAAATTAGCAATGGTCATACTTTTAATGCTATTTTCAACATTTTGAGAGTTATAGATGTAAATGTAAAAATTTACATAAGATTTGCGCGACATTTTTTGTAAATGTGTTTGATGTGTGCTAGAAAATTTGTGGCGGCAGAGTAAAGGACTATCATCTTAGCGTTGTACGAAAGTTCAACACAAACATAGATGAAAGAGAAACAAAAGATGATGACTCCAGAAGTTTTTGCGTGGAAAACCCATAAAGGAAAAATCACGGGGTTTGGCCCAATTGCGAAAAATTCACTATTGATTGATGATTACAAAAATCTCTTTGTCCCACAGACATGAAAGGGTAACTATATTTTTAAGATTATAACGTCGACTGACGACATCTAGTTGGTGGTGATTGATGATGGTTAGTGGTGGTCGATGACGGTTGGTGGTGATCGATGACGGTCAATCCTGGTCGATGATGGTAGGCGGTGGTCGTCGGCGGTCATAGGCAGTTGTAGGCGGTCGAAGATGATCGGCGGTGGTCTGCTGAGCCACAACTTATCCTAAAAGCCTCAGACTTTCTCTCTAGGCTTAAGCTTCCCCTCATGTGAAGGGTATAAGTATATTTATAATGTTATGGGTGCAATTAATGCAGAAATATCAACCATTTTGATCGGATGGTCCAGAGAGTTTCATTTGATCATACGACGTTTAATGAATGTTAGTGTGTCTTAACGATGTCGGAATTGAGTGATCTTGGGTTCGTTAGATTTGTTTTGTCGAGACGCTCAATTCAAATATAAGTTTGCTAGTATCGACATCTGTTTGATCTTCCAAATGTGTCGGGAAACTTTTAAGGGTGGTTTAATGACTTGATCTGAACTTGATTTGACTCGAATTATCATTAGGTCAGCCTCATCGAGCCGGTTAGTTTGACTATAAATTTACTGAAATCCGGAATCTGGATGAATTTTTATCAAGATTTGAACTTTTTCTGCTCAAAATATCATCTCAAGATCTGTGTTATGTCTCCAGATTCGTGTCAGATGATGAAAATTTGTTGGTGGCATATCGGTGCTTTTTATTTATCCTCTTCATGTTGGGCTAGAACAAGTGATTAGGTTTTTTAAATTACAATTAAAGGATTTTTATAGTCGTCGTTTTTCATATTATGGTCACACTTGTGAAAATAATTATTAATAATATGATTAAAAAATTAGGATTTACATATATATGTCTAGGTATATATATACCTAATATTCAAATGTTAATATTTATTTATATGTATTGGTTTTTAAACCACAAAAAAAAATCATAATGATTAATTTAAATAAAATGCAACATTTCATGTATATTGCTTGATGTAGTTTAGACAGTGCAGTGGCATGAAAAAAACATAAAAAATTACACATTTGATATATAAATATATAAGAAATATTAATATTTATAATATGTAAAAATGAAGGGTTTGAATTAGCCATCTAAGTGGCATGTTACAAGTTTTCCAGCTATGCCTTGAACAAGTATATGATTAGAGAAATAATTAAAATTGGACAATGGAGCTATACCACCTCCCACCTGGAAAGATTCAATTCAAAATATAAATACAAAAATGGAAATCAATTCATGCTGTGCATTGCTAATGGCAAAATAATTTTTAATTATTATTATTATATTATTATTATTATTATTTATTTATTTATTATTATTATTATTATTATTTAGCCAGTATTGAGCAATGATTAATGACAAATGTTAAAAGTTAGATAATGATGAGAGGTTGAATTTACTATTCTTCTAATAGGAGGAGAGACTGAGCAACCAATAATATAAAAATCAAACATCAATCTCTAAAGAGCAATAAAGGGAAACATTAGCCCTAATTTAACTTAGCAATCTGTCCGATCATTCTTCTGAAACTTGGAGGATGAATTTTGATTGTCGTTTACCGATCAAATTCGAGCCATGTCTGAAAAAAAAACAATGAAAGACGAGCAACAACTAGTGATGGTCAACATCGATATCTTTGATGGGCGACATCACATAGGCAAATAGGGCTGCTAATGAAGCAATGAACTCGATGAACAAGTTGAACTCGACTCAATTAAGGCTCGATAAANATTATTATTTAGCAAGTATTGAGCAATGATTGATGACAAATGTTAAAAGTTAGATGATGATGAGAGGTTGAAATCATTATTCTTCTAATAGAAGAGACTGAGCAACCAATAATATAAACATCTAACATCAATCTCTAAAGAACAATAAAGGGAAACATTAGCCCTAATTGAACTTAGCAATATGTCCGATCATTCTTCTGAAACTTGGAGGATGAATTTTGATTGTCGTTTACTGATCAAATTCGAGCCATGTCTGAAAAAAAAAACAATGAAAGACGAGCAACAACTAGTGATGGTCAACATTGATATCTTTGATGGGCGACATCACACAGGCAAATAGGGCTGCTAATGAAGCAATGAACTCGATGAACAAATTGAACTCGACTCAATTAAGGCTCGATAAAAAATTAGTAAATAAACAACGTTGAACAATTTTTAAAAGCTCGAAGTTTAAACGAACTAAACAAGACATAGTCGAACTTGTTTGCTTATGTTTACGAACAAACTCATTTGTCGGTCAACAACTTGTTAAATACTCGATATTAAGCTTGATAATAGCTCATATTATATACACGATATGTTATTTAAAATAAATTTAATTAGTTAAAATTTATTTAAANTGATTATGCTTTTGATTCATGTTTTTCTAATTTTAAATTTATATTTTGAGCATTAAGAAAATAATAAAAAAATAGGTATTAAAGGAGAAATATTAGTATGGCAAATATCAGAAGAAATTAATCATTGTCAATCTATGCTATTTTGATGATCCATATTGTCCCATAAATTAATTAATGGCTAAGATTATTCCATCAAGAAAAGTTGAGGAATTTCAGTTTATTTTTCTTGTGGAATAAGTTATTTTCTACCAAATCAAAAAAAAAAAAAAAAGAATTATAAAATATGACATATATGGATCAGAATAATGTAGTTTTTTACCCATGCATAGAGAGACATGCCATTTTATCCTGGTTTTACATCTTGAAATATGTTCATACTTCATTTATAGGAAAAAAAGCTTGTGTTAAAAGCTAGGAAGCTGGCAATAGAAAAGTAATGCATTTAGCCGCACTAATAGTGTTTATTTTGTATCTTTAAGTACAATTGTGGCAATTGATTTGATGAATGATTAATAAAAGGGTGATTTATCATGCTGTGCGAGAATTATGTGATAACAACTATTTAAATAGTTTTTTTTCTTCTATTTGTTCATATTTATTTTGTGAGATTGCAAGCTACATGTACTTATGAAAGCCTTAAAGATGTATCAGTAAACATTACAGCGAAATAGAAGGAAGTCATTTCAGACATGAGTCCAATGGAGACGCCAAGCCAAAAATGCTAATTTCTCTTGAGTGACTACTAGGCGTCAACTTATGGGCACATAAATGTCAATCAAGTGCCTGACAACACTGCAATCTGAGTGCCTAGCTCCAAGCGCCCCCTCCAATACCACTGTGATGTTTCTTATAGCAAGCAATGTTACTCTTGAGAAACTGAAGTTATGCACAGCTTCGGTTGGTCTTCTGGGGTGAAAACACGGGCCTTGACTTGTAGAGGTTGAGGATAACATGTTTGAAGAAAATGACAACGAAACTCTTTCTTGAGAAACACAAGCAAGTTTCTACAGAGCCTCCTAGGTACCTCAAGATCCACTTCACTGCTTCCCAATGTTCTTTTCTAGGGTTACTCATGTATCTGCTAACAACTGCCACTGCATACGCAATATCCGGTATGGTGCAAATCATAGCATACATAAGTGAACCAATAGTTGAAGCATAAGGACTTTACTCATGTGACCTTGTTCCTCCTCTGAGTTGGATGACTGATTCTTACTGAGTCTGAAGTGACTTCCCAAGGGTGTGCCAACTGGTTTGACCTTATCCATGTTGAACCTACTAAGTACCTTTGTCAACATATTCAGTGTGTTCAGGACTTGGAAGCCTATGGTTGAGACAGAGACATGCTTAAAGATGAAATGTCTGAGGTCTGATAATGGTGGTGAGTACATTGATGGTGGGTTCAAGAAGTACTGTGCAGCTCAGGGAATCAGAATGAAGAGGTGGTGCTCGACTAAAGGAGTTCGCAAGTTTGTCGCAGGAGGAGTTACAACAGGTGCAGTTGCAACAGGGTGTGTTAAGCCAGAGGTGTTCATAAGTTTGTCGCATGTAGAGTTGCGGAGGGTGCAGTTGCGACAGGTGGTGCTCGGGCAACAGAGTTTGCATGTTTGTTGTAGGTAGAGTTGCGTCAGGTGGTGCTCAGTCAGCGGAGTTCGCAAGTTTGTCGCAGGTAGAGTTGTGACAAGTGCAGTTGCAATAGGTGGTGCTCGGCCAGAGGAGTTCGCAAGTTTGTCGCAGAAGAAGTTGCGACAGGTGCAATTGCGACAGGTGGTGCTCGGTCAGCGGAGTTCACAATTTTTGTTGCAGGAGGAGTTGCGACAGGTGCAGTTGCAATAGGTGGTGCTCGGCCAGCGGAGTTCACAAGTTTATCTTAGGAGGAGTTGCGGCAGGTGCAGTTGCTGGTGCTTGGCCAACAGAGTTTGCAGGTTTGTCGCAGGAGGTTTTGTGGCAGGTGCAATTGCAATAGGTGGTGTTCGACCAACGAAATTCGCAAGTTTGTCGCAGAAGAAATTGCGACAGGTGGAGTTCGCAAATTTTGCAGATTGTTCGTAGGTTTGTCACAGGAGGAATTGTGACAGGTGGAGTTTGGCTGGTGTTCGCAGTATTTCAGCCAAATTTTTGTGCGAACAGGAAAGGTGCTTCGTATGAAAAATTTGATTCACGAATCACAAGAAACTGTGGGAAAATTGCAGTAATTGAAAGAGGAAATTTCATGTTTATTTGAATATACTTGTGGTGTGTTTTGTTTCAATACAAGACAAAAAATTTCACTGCAAGATTAATTTCAAATGACAATGTCTGGTGCAAAATTCGTGATAATGAAATTCGATGAAACTGAGAACTTAAGATCGTGGCAAATAAGGGTGAACGATTTGTTGGCACAACAAAAAATTTTGAAGGCATTGCAAGTGAAATATGATGGTAATATCTATAAACTGTTGGAGAGTACAGTTGTAGGTGGAGTTCACTCTGTCAGATCATGTGTGAAAATGCAGCAGTTATTTTGACAAAGCTGGATATTTTCAACAAGTTCTTGCGTTACTTGAAGTTGTTGAATGTTTGCAATTGCTAGTTGGCATGGTTGCCCAACCCACTTCGGTGTAAGAAATTCCATGATGTTTTTCTCCTAAGGGGCTGGATATTTGCAAGGTGGAGATTTTCTCCTAAGAGGCTCTTATACTAGAAATTTGGAGTCTCTTGAATTTAGAGAGATGTGTCTCCTAGAATGAAGACGTGTGTTTCTTGGTGTGAAGAGGTGCGTCTCTTGGATTAGTGGGTTGGGGGGAGCGAGGGCGTATTTGTAATTTATCTGTGGGTTTTATCTATAAATAGATGTGTAACCCTATGAGTATGGACTCCTCCGAAATAATGAAATTCGCCGCTATGCTTCCGAAGATGTAGCCATCTTTGTCGAAACTTGTTAAATATTTGTGTTCTTCTGTTTTTGTGTAGATTTTGTGTTTTCTTCACCCTAAGTTTCACAACACGCAACACTCTGGCACTCCAAGTAGAAACCTCGGCGCTGATAAACCAACAGGGAGTTACGGTGGTTTATGCCCACGTAAAGTCTCTGTGGCTATAATAGAGGAATCGACTAAAGAAGGGGGATTCCTAAAGCATTTTGTAGAATCAATTTCTTTGGTTTTTCTCTCTAATTTTTCCCTTTGTGTGGGTGAGAGATTCTGCAAGGGAGGAAATTTATGTAAGGGAGAGAAGATTGTCTTGGAGAATTAGTGATCGTCAGTGGAAGGAGTGCATAATACAAGTTTTTATCACATCTTAAGGGTGTAAAACGGGGTAAATTCATCGTGTACTTGGTGATTTTGATGAATAAAATGTCTATTTTGTTGTTTCAAAGCATGATTAAACACTAATTTTCTTTTCTTTCTTGATTTGATGAGTAGAAATTCTAGGGTTTTGATTTTGCTTATGTGATTTGCTCGATCAATATTATGGTTGTATTTTATCATTTGAATCTGAATTTGCATTTGATCTAATCAATTGAAGAGTTAAAAAACCATTATGAACTATGAGTTTTGGGAGAAACCGGAGTGGAATAACTATGATAAATATCATCAACTAGGAGAATAGAAACATTACTCATGGTTTAGTGCTATAATTTAAGGAAATATTTAATCTTAGAGATTTTATCGGATTTAGAAGTAAACTGGTTGATTACCCTAGTTTCCATATTGCCACAGATTGGGGCTAAAGAAGAATTTTGTTCCTGATAGTCACCGTTTTAATTATCACTTTGTCAACCCTTGAATTTTAGGATTTGAATTATGAGAGATATTTCACTTTCTAGATTCGTCTCTCACAATTAAATTGAGATTTTGTATTTTGGGAAAAATTAAGTTAGAAACTTTAATAAATTGCCAACAACACAATTTTTAGGGTAGACTCAAAACCAGTATGCTAGAAATTTTTACACATTGGGTATTCGCTTGTTCCATGCAAGGTCAATATAAGGACTGTTCTATATACTACTTGGGAGACATGTATACTTGCGGGATTTGTCAAAGCTTCGCAGCACATGGTCTTAGGGAATTTTTTTTCCTCAAAGTTTTGGATATAATTTTGGTTTTATATTGAGTGGCTATTAATGCAATACATTTTAGCTTATGATGATGTTGATAATGATGAAGTACAACTATAAACTCTAAGCCTCTGTTTGGAGCCGCTTATTTCATGCGGCGTGGCCCAAACCGCGAACTTTTCCCTTTTGGCTCCCAGCTTAACTGCCAAAGGAAGCTAAAGTGGACAGAAAGCCGGTTGCTGGATCGACCCCACAGCCCAGCTTTCGCCTCGCAAATGTTCCACATTGCCCCCGTTTTTGGCGCAAACAAGCCCTCTACTCTAGCGTTTCGCCTGTGGTTCCCAATTCGTCTCGCCATCTCGCCTGGTGTTCCCAGACACACGCCTTCTTCTTCCCGACCCCAGTTCTTCTTTCCGACCTCGCGCCTTGTTCTTCTTCCTGATGTTTTCTATGGACTGGTTGTTTGGGTCAGCTTACGTTTACTATGCTAATACGCGGTGGGGGAGGGAGCGAAGCTTGTGGCGTCGACTCACAGCGGTCCTAGTTCAAAGAGGAGCAGAGCATCTGAAGTTCACAATTTGTCAGAAAAGGTGGCAGTTTTGTTTACCGGTTTCCTGTTTTTGGTTTTTCTTCTATTTTTTAACCCCTTCAAGCTTCATGCTTCGTTGTCAGAGGAGGAGGTGCAGAATAAATGAGAAGATAAGAAGATGAGAGCGTTGAATCTAGTTCCTAATTCTAACAAGGTTAGTAGTTACTTTTAGATTTGTTTTTGAAAATGCTTTGTTTGGCTATTTTTGCTTGATTTGCAGCAGTACTCTGGATATTATGTTTCTTGATTTGTAGTAGTGCTCTCGATAATATCATTCCTAATATTAAACCTGCTTGATTTTGCTTGATTTGCAGCAGTGCTCTGGATATTAAATTTTCACCTAAACCTTCTGTTATGTTGGTATAGTAGTGCTAATATTGTTTTTCAGGTTATGCCTTAACCATATTGAGCATTTATTTATACTTGCTATTGGATAAATCCCAATAATTGTGATTTTATTATCCTTTCATTTAATGACAAAATTATAGATCAAACAATTCCTCCAAAGAGTCTTTTATGATTTGATGGAAACTTAATTCATTTCTCACCGTTTGAACCTTAAAATTAATACAATCATCTTATTAATTGTTATTTTAATAGTTTTAGACTTTTTTTTGCACTATTGATACTCACTGTGAAGTGAAGAATGCATTTGTAATTCTATATTGTTTTTAAGTGAATTGTTCCTTAAAAGTATTAAATTTATGACTATCACAGTTATGTTAAGCCTAACATTACAGAACAAGGGCATAATTGTCATTTCTGCAGAAACAACTACTTTACAATTGTTTTCACATAGCTGTCCTAAACAGACAGTCAGCTTCCTCGCAGCAGCTTCCCCACAGCAGCTTCCCCACAGCAGCTTCCTGAGGTAGTAAAATTACAACTGAAAAGCTTAGAAGCTGCAGTTGTGCCAAATAGAACCTAAATGATTTTATTGTTTCATGAAAAGAATGTGTGTTCTTGTGATTATTATTAATGAAATTTTCAAGCAGTGTGTGCGTCAAGCTTAATAGTATAATATTGTTATTGTTTAAGATTCTTCTTAGAAATTGTGTGCATTTATAATGGGAAAGAAAATCTTTAAAGGCATATAAAATAATTCATAAAAATCTCATCAGATTACAATGATTTTAACCACGGAAAAGCCAAAATGTTTTAATCAAAGCCAAATATTTTATTTCTGGCTTAGACGCATCTGTAGTACTTTTAATATATTAATCACAGCTAACTTGAGACGAGTGATATACATGATGATAAGTATAAGATTAAACATGCTTACATAAAGTAATTAATTTTATTTTACTTGTACTAATGCATACATTCCTATTCCAGATGAATGCATCAATTTCCAATCTTAACAACAGAACCATTTATCTCAATCCTCCTGATCCGAATACACTTACAGATTTGATCATATTTGATGCAAATACTCCAGCATGCATCTTTACTCAAAAATATGATAACAAAGCTGCTGGAATTGAGAACAACAACAGGTTACAATGTAAGAGTTTGATTCTCAGGAGAAAATATTATGTCTCGATGGTGGAGGTGCGGACGATAATGTGGATCGGACCACGCCGCCAAACACAAGGCATGATGTGATCCACACATCCCTAATATTTCCTCATCCTNTGATAACAAAGCTGCTGGAATTGAGAACAACAACAGGTTACAATGTAAGAGTTTGATTCTCAGGAGAAAATAGTATGTCTCGATGGTGGAGGTGCGACGACAATGTGGATCGGACCACGTTACCAAACACACGACATGACGCGATCCACACATCCCTAATATTTCCTCATCCAGTATCCCTGAATCAACAGATATATGACAGAAAAATAGTGTCAGGTAATCACATCTCCTATTTTCTCATTAGATGCTTCAAGTCTCTAATCAGTGAAGGATATGTCATAATATTTTGTAATGATAATATTCTGTAACTGTCATTGTTTTCNGAATCAACAGATATATGACAGAAAAATAGTGTCAGGTAATCACATCTCCTATTTTCTCATTAGATGCTTCAAATCTCTAATCAGTGAAGGATATGTCATACCATTTTGTAATGATAATATTCTGTAACTGTCATTGTTTTTTTAACCACATATGATTAGATTCTTATAGGTTACGTAAGCAGCTGAAAACATTCTTTTCTTTATTATGAGAGTTTCAACCTTTTTTGTAGTTATTTTCATTTTGTCTAATCAACGTTGCTTCTTCTTAAAAATATGTCCTTGGCATTTTACTTATTGCAAGGCTAACCCAAAAGCTTCAAAATTCATTACAGAAAGATGGTTAACTGGAAAGGAAAATTAAGAAAATANGCCCTCCCCCTTTGAAGACCGGCAGGTCCAGCCAAGTTGGACCAAAGCCTAGATCGGTCCGCCCCAAAGCCCCGCGTCATTTAATTAGGGTTGGGCCTTGTTTTTCTGATTTCAGATTTCTGCCTCCAGGCATTTTCTCATGCTAGGGTTGTATCCGAGGACAGGTGATGCTCCGGTCATATCCTGCTCCGAGGTGGTGACGCCCTCTACCTAATTCTCCCACGCAATCCTTCTCCTAACCGGTATCCTACAACCAGCATCTGCCCTTCCTGCTTTCAGCCGCCTGCCACCTGCCATCTTCCTTCCTTCTTGCTCCTAGCCGTCGCCGCACCTGCTAACTCCCTGCCTCCCTGCGTCCAGCCGTCGGCCACCTACCATCTCCCTGCATCCCCGCTTCCAGCAGCCAACCACCCTACCACCCTGCATCAACCACCGAACACTCAAGCCCCCTCCTTTTCTCCTTGTCTAAAGCCATCAACCACCTAGCCTTCCCTATCTCCACCCATGCACCACCATCTCTCCCCAGCTCTACCGCTTGCCACCAAGCCACGTCGCCGCTGTCCACAAATATTCCTACTTGGACCTAGCAGGATATTGATGTTTTGTAGTGTTTTCGTTTCTGTTTAAGTCTTTATTGTAACGCTAGTTTCTTCACTAAATAATATTTGCTTTCGTTATTGTAGTTTGGATTAACTCCGGTATCAGNTTGAACAATTCAAACATTTCGAACAATTCGAACTTATTTCGAACAAATCGAACCAAACACGAACAACAACTTAATAAACAATTTCGAACATGAACCTCTTTCAAACACAATTAATTTCAAATGAACCGAACATGAACACACACTTNTTGAACAATTCAAACATTTCGAACAATTCGAACTTATTTCGAACAAATCGAACCAAACACGAACAACAACTTTAACAAACAATTTCGAACACGAACCTCTTTCAAACACAATTAATTTCAAATGAACCGAACATGAACACGCACTCTGTTCGTTCGTGTTTGGTTTGTTTGCACCCTTGAGTATTTCTGCATTTGACTCTTCCAAAAAGTTCAAATTATGTTTTCCTAATATGTTAGAATATTATAAAGATGTATGATATGCACAGTTTAATAAAAATGCATCAGCACGAATCTCAAAGAGATCCAACAGACCAAGAGCCAAAAAGTACGACTAAAGAACACAATTAGACGGCCTAAGGGTTCACAAGCGGAAGACCAAAAGGTCCACTAGTGGAAAACCAGAATACCTACCTGACTTGCTGCAANCATTTGACTCTTCCAAAAAGTTCAAATTATGTTTTCCTAATATGTTAGAATATTATAAAGATGTATGATATGTACAGTTTAATAAAAATGCATCAGCACGAATCTCAAAAAGATCCAACAGACCAAGAGCCAAAAAGTACGACTAAAGAACACAGTTAGACGGCCTAAGGGTTCACAAGCGAAAGACCAAAAGGTCCACCAGTGGAAAACCAGAATACCTACCTGACTTGCTGCAGCTATCCTGAATTAGAGCAAGTAGTTGACCAAGTGCATGTCAGCCAAACCAAGGATCAATCCCAATCCAGTCGAGCAGAGGCATCAGCTAATCTCTCACCACAATCCAACTCGAGAGAAGAATTCATCATCGCCAACAAGTTCACGGACACCCCTGAGATTCCTCATCAGGGGCCAAGAACTGGATATAACATAATCACAGAGTATCCCGAAAGGACCTCCTCCTCCCCGGTCAAGAAGTGAGCTACCTATCTAATTACAGTGATTCACCCTCTACCNCATCAGCTAATCTCTCACCACAATCCAACTCGAGAGAAGAATTCATCATCGCCAACAAGTTCACGGACACCCTTGAGATTCCTCATCAAGGGCCAAGAACTGGATATAACATAATCACAGAGTATCCCGAATAGACCTCCTCCTCCCCGGTCAAGAAGTGAGCTACCTATCTAATTACAGTGATTCACCCTCTACTCGATAGTCTAGCCTTACTATGAAAATAAGAGTTCCCCACCAAGGAATCAATAATTAACAACCAGACAAGAATAGTTGATCGGCGCAGCTAATCCAATCAATTCAAGTCTTGTAGACCCAAAGACCATCAAAGACCGATCTGCAATCCTGATTCAACACATTCAGCGAGCAGGTCTTGCTGAACCAATGCCCGTCAATTTCAGCAGACTGAGTCAAAGGGTTGCCGAGCCGAAGGCTTATACATGTAAAATATCTANAGACAAGAATAGTTGATCGGCGCAGCTAATCCAATCAATTCAAGTCTTGTAGACCCAAAGACCATCAAAGACAGATCTGCAATCCTGATTCAACACATTCAGACGAGCAGGTCTTGCCAAACCAATGCCCGTCAATTTCAGCCGACTGAGTCAAAGGGTTGCCGAGCCGAAGGCTTATACATGTAAAATATCTAAATATTCTATTACACCACATTAAAGTTAGGGCAACATGTAATTTCATATATTGTACTCGCTCATCTATAAATAGAGAGACCATTTTATGTGAAATGGCTAATCAACAAATCATATTCCTATTTATTATCATGCATCTCTCTCTCTCTCTCTCTCTCTCTCTCTCTCTCTCTTGTCATAAGTTCTATTTCTTGGCTATGATTCACTACAAATCACACATCAACACAANCTCTCTCTCTCTCTCTCTCTCTCTCTCTCTCTCTCTCTCTCTCTCTCTCTCTCTCTCGTCATAAGTTCTATTTCTTCGCTATGATTCACTACAAATCACGCTTCAACACAACACATTTATAAACATTGTGATTTACAAATAATCATCCCTTGCATCATTTTCTTAAATCCTAAGTCAAATATTGAAAACCATAATAAAATTTTAATCCATATTTTTTAATTTTATAAAATTATCATTAATTTAATCGTAACATATAAATATATGAATTTAGTAGTTACAAAACTTGATCTGAATAATCATTTTACTAATAGAAATTTTTTGGTGATATACGTTTAAGGAATTTATGAATATGACATGCAATTATAGTACAACTTTTTCATTTTTGTGAGTAAAAAAACTATTTCATGTCAAATGACATTAATTATCATTATAAAACAGTTTATTTCATCTATTACTAGGTGAAAATTGCATTACTAACTCATTTTTATTCACAACCAATCTCTTTCATGTGAGAAATATTTGCATATGTAATACGCACGCAGCTTTGCGTGCGTACTCCATTAATCTCGCAATATCCTCATAATAATATATGAATAACATCGAAATAGAAGCCGCAAAAGTTATTGGAAGGTTATTGGGGTTATAGGTTATTAGAATTAATACCCAATAACCGCTCAATAACCCCATAATAACCGTGAAGCGGAGGTTATTGAGGGGTTATTACACACGTAACTCTGTGTGTGTATTATGTATGCAAATATTTCTCCTTTCACGTCTATGTGTCTATATATATAAACACTCTATTGGGGACACAGTCATCTCTTATGCATCTACATATCTAATATCTAAACTTCAATCTTTACATATATACCGCCGTATTTGACGATTGAAAAGGTGAGTTCACTTTTTAATACTTATAAAAGTGATATTTTTGGTTTTATATGAAAGATTTTGGTGCTACATCTAAAAAGTAAAGTATAGATGTTAGACATGTAAATAAATAAAAAATGTGTGATATGTATGTAAATTCCCCTTGGTTTTTTGGGTTAACTTAAATAACTGTACTGGATAAAGAGACAAATATATGCAGACATTCAAGTATAAAAAGAGAAAAAGCTATGTAGAGTCATAATATGATGCGTGTAGAGAAACATTGTATATATGATTGGAAGCGTGGTGAGGAACATTAAAAAAAGGAAGAAAGAGTGCTGGACTGAAAGAAATAGCATGATGCTGTTTGGGAGATGAATGGAACATGCTGAAAGTTTCAGCTAACAGAAATGATTCATCCAATAATGCTTTTGTTCTACAAAAGTTGCAATATTATTATTCCAAATCATTCCTCCTGCACATCTATTGCTGACCTACAGTTCTTCATATAAATATATAGTTGCATATATATATATATATATAGTTCTTATTTATTTACATGACCAACACCTATAATTTGATAGTTATACTTATAACATTTTGATGTCATAAGAAGTATACATGAAAATATGTATTTATCTTTTATGAAAATAAGTACTTATCTGAGACTTCTCCCTAAGTAAATCCTTTAAAGTCCCTTTCACTTCTTACTCCAGTAGATACACCATAACACACATTACAAAAACTCTCAAGCACACTCACACTCACGCCACACATACACAAGAAGGGGGCCTCACGCCAAAGCCTTCTTCAACAGCACCTCTCCTCCAGCCATTTTTCGACCAACCAATTGTCTTTAAATAAAACTCTTAAAACCACCAAGAGTCACTTCAAGCACCTCTTCAAAACTCATCCAAATTTAATGCACAAAAGTCCAAACCGTTTCTGGCGCCTAAGTGTCAGTCTTCTAGAANGTATCCGAGGACAGGTGATGCTCCGGTCATATCCTGCTCCGAGGTGGTGACGCCCTCTACCTAATTCTCCCAAGCAAACCTTCTCCTAACCGGTATCCTACAACCAGCATCTGCCCTTCCTGCTTTCAGCCGCCCGCCACCTGCCATCTTCCTTCCTTCTTGCTCCTAGCCGTCGCCGCACCTGCTAACTCCCTGCCTCCCTGCGTCCAGCCGCCGGCCTCCTACCATCTCCTTGCATTCCCGCTTCCAGCCGCCGACCACCCTACCACCTTGCATTCAACCACCGAACACTCAAGCCCCCTCCTTTTCTCCTTGTCTAAAGCCATCAACCACCTAGCCTTCCCTGTCTCCACCCATCCACCACCATCTCTCCCCATGTCTACCGCCTACCACCAAGCCACGTCGCCGTTGTCCACAAATATTCCTACTCGGACCTAGCAAGATATTGATGTTTGGTAGTGTTTTCGTTTCTGTTTGAGTCTTTATTGTAACGCTAGTTGCTTCACTAAATAATATTTGCTTTCGTTATTGTAGTTTATTAGAAGCAATTTCGTTTTTTTTTTTTTTTTGGTTATTTTCTGATAACTTGCGTGATACATTTGGGAGAGATGGTGGCGGATGGGTGGAGACAGGGAAGGCTAGGTGGTTGATGGCTTTAGGCAAGGAGAAAAGGAGGGGGCTTGAGTTTCTGTAATTTATTATTCCCAAATGTATCACGCAAGTTATCAGAAAATAACCAAAAAAAAACGAAATTGCTTCTAATAAACATCCTATATAACACAAAAGCATATAGTTTCACATGCTAGAGGATGCAAATAAATAAAAATAGCAGCCTATTAATCAAATACCAATTAAATAAATTACAGAAACTATTCCATTAAAAATAANACCATACAAATCTAAAGTTAAGTGTAAGATATATAAATACATAAGAATTAATTGATATATATATATATATATATGTAAATGCCCTTAATAATATTTATTAGAATTAATTAAAAATAATGATAACTTAAGGCGCAATTATATACACATCACCCAATTTAAAACTATCACGTAAAAGCTAAAATATAAACGTTACTTCACATTTATATATTTAGTCCAACAACAATCATATTACATTTGTTAAATGGAAGGCAATATAGAAGTAATTTGAATCATTTAAGTTGTTTGTATGGTATGTTTGCAATAGCTCTTCCAAAAGTGGAAAAGGACATTTACATACATACCATCCGATTCTTATGTTTTTGCATATCTAACATCTAAATTTTAACAATTACATTTATGCTACCTAAATCTTTCATATCACCTCAAAAATATCACTAATTTAATTTTAAATAAATGAAATAAACTTTTCATGCACAACGAAGATGACATATTCGAAAAAATTGAAAGAACCAAGACTTCCCAACACAACAACAACAAGCCTTCATCTGACTAAGTGGGGGCGATTACATGAATCATTTTTCTTCATTGCATCCGATTGAATGTCATATTTTCATTTAATTTCTAAAAGCTTAATATCATTTTTTATACAACATACCCTCGTCTTTCTAGGCCTAACTTTGTCTTTCCTAACAAAAATCGAATCTAAAACATCTACTTTTCTAACCAGATCATCAGATGGCCAACGTTTAATGTAACCAAACCATCTCAGACGTCTCTCTCTAATTTTATCTACCATAGAAGATACACCAACCCTATCACGGATATATTCATTTTGCATTTTCTCTGTTAAGTGTAAAGTCACTCATCCACCTAAGCATTCTCATCTCGACAACACTTAACTTAATTTTATGCTTTTTTTCTAAAGGCCAACATTCTGCGCAATAGACCATTGCAGGTCTCAACGCCTTCTTATAAAATTTTCCTTTCAGTCTAATCGGTACTTTTCTATCACACAATAGGCCCGAAACATTCCTCCACTTCAACCAACCAACTTGAATTCTTCTAATAACATCCCCATCTATATCACCATCACTTTGAACAATAGACCCGAGATATCTAAAGCGTTCACACATTTTAATAATTTGATCACTCATAGTTACAAGTCTGTCACTAGAGCTACTTCTATTAAAATTACATTCCATACATTCAGTTTTAGTTCTACTCTAGTGAAGGTCTTTAGGCTCCAGTGTAAACCTCCATAATTCAAGTTTTTTTCCTGAGATCAACACCGCTTGTAAACATTACATGCGCACGTGATACATTAGAGGTCGCCTTTTTCCTTTTTTTAGATATAAATTGCATACATGTAATATTTTTCCAACACAGCAACCAACCAAGAGGCTGCACTTATATTTGTATCACAGTAGTCTTTCTTTTAAAATCTAATATCTAAATTTTGTTTGTTTCATTTCATTTTGCTTATTTGGCATATAATACTACTAACATTTTTAAAACAGATTATTCCTTCTAATGTAATGAACATGTTGCTTGGAGAATTTCAACATTTTTTTTTAATTCTCTTTTGCTAAATAAAAATATTTTTATTCTAAAAATATTTAATTAAATCAGTTATTTGGTCTATAAAAAGAAATGATTGAGATATGGTGAAATGCAGAGATAAATCTGAGTAGTTCCCTCTATCTATCTCCATACTCTGAGATATGGTGAAATGAAGAGATAATATGAATGTGCCATAATTAAAATATAAAATAAATTGTGATGATTTTTCAACTCCAAACTTAATTTACTTTTCAGTTTGGCCAATTGATTTGTTAAAATATATTGTGAAACATATGATCCGGGAAATAGAATATGAGTTTTATAGGATCACATTTGATTTCATGAAGGAGAAATTCGTTCATGAAATTAAGTGCAAATAAATAGGAAAATATTTTTTATTGGGTCTAAAATTGGAGAATCTTTAGGGTGATAGACTGAAATCCCCAATTTGGTCTTAGTATTTAAAAACTAAAAGGAGAGTTAGCCTTCAGGTGAAGGGAAGTGGGAGCTCTGTAGTGGGAGCCAGTATCCTCAAAGCCTAACCACGGATTTAGGGACTAAACCTAAGATTAGACAATGATTTTCTATGCACTGTCTCAGGGTAATGAATTAAAATTGCTCTTATTTATCACAATCCATATTAAAAACATTTATCTCATCTCATTTTTCCAAAATTTCATTGTAATGGGAAGAATGTTTTTTCACATTAGAAATCTTCATTGCCTAAACATAGTTCTTATATTAGTATTTATTATTTAAAAGTTGCATTTTCATTTTTGCTAATAGTCAAGTAATTTAGTTTGGTTAAAATCTCAACATTCAAAATTATTGACAATGATTTCGTTTGATTTTCTATAAATTTACTATTAAAATTTATCATAGCTAACTAACACTTTCCCCAAAGGATCCATATTTGGGGCTTAAATAGAAAGTCCGTTATTACTTGATAACAATACATATACTTGCGTATAATCCCATTATTCATTGTTTATAATATATATATATATAT